>JBBDGP010005154.1:0-45918 GCA_037952835.1 Lithobates septentrionalis
AAAGGTGAGTAGAGAAGATGAGGGAAAGGTGAGTAGAGAAGACGAGGGAAAGGTGAGTAGAGAAGATGAGGGGAAAGGTGAGTAGAGAAGATGAAGGAAAGGTGAGTGAGGAAGATGGGAAAGGTGAGTGAGGAAGATGAGGGAAAGGTGAGTAGAGAAGATGAGGGAAAGGCGAGTGAGGAAGATGAGGGAAAGGCGAGTGAGGAAGATGAGGGAAAGGTGAGTGAGGAAGATGAGGGAAAGGTGAGTAGAGAAGATGGGGGAAAGGTGAGTAGAGAAGATGAGGGAAAGGTGAGTGAGGAAGATGAGGAAAGGTGAGTAGAGAAGATGAAGGAAAGGTGAGTGAGGAAGATGGGGAAAGGTGAGTGAGGAAGATGGGGAAAGGGGAGTGTGGAAGATGAGGGAAAGGTGAGTGAGGAAGATGAGGGAAAGGTGAGTAGAGAAGATGAAGGAAAGGTGAGTGAGGAAGATGGGGAAAGGTGAGTAGAGAAGATGAAGGAAAGGTGAGTGAGGAAGATGGGGAAAGGTGAGTGAGGAAGATGGGGAAAGGGGAGTGTGGAAGATGAGGGAAAGGTGAGTAGAGAAGATGAAGGAAAGGTGAGTGAGGAAGATGGGGAAAGGTGAGTAGAGAAGATGAAGGAAAGGTGAGTGAGGAAGATGGGGAAAGGTGAGTGAGGAAGATGGGGAAAGGGGAGTGTGGAAGATGAGGGAAAGGTGAGTAGAGAAGATGAGGGAAAGGCGAGTGAGGAAGATAAGGGAAAGGTGAGTAGAGAAGATGAAGGGAAAGGTGAGTGAGGAAGATGAGGGAAAGGTAAGTAGAGAAGATGAGGGAAAGGTGAGTAGAGAAGATGAGGGGAAAGGTGAGTAGAGAAGACGAGGGAAAGGTGAGTAGAGAAGATGAGGGGAAAGGTGAGTAGAGAAGATGAGGGAAAGGTGAGTGAGGAAGATGAGGGAAAGGTGAGTGAGGAAGATGGGGAAAGGTGAGTAGAGAAGATGAAGGAAAGGTGAGTGAGGAAGATGGGGAAAGGTGAGTGAGGAAGATGGGGAAAGGTGAGTGAGGAAGATGAAGGAAAGGTGAGTAGAGAAGATGAGGGAAAGGCGAGTGAGGAAGATGAGGGAAAGGCGAGTGAGGAAGATGAGGGAAAGGTGAGTAGAGAAGATGAGGGGAAAGGTGAGTAGAGAAGATGAGGGAAAGGTGAGTAGAGAAGACGAGGGAAAGGTGAGTAGAGAAGATGAGGGAAAGGTGAGTAGAGAAGATGAAGGAAAGGTGAGTGAGGAAGATGGGGAAAGGTGAGTGAGGAAGATGAGGGAAAGGTGAGTAGAGAAGATGAGGGAAAGGCGAGTGAGGAAGATGAGGGAAAGGCGAGTGAGGAAGATGAGGGAAAGGTGAGTGAGGAAGATGAGGGAAAGGTGAGTAGAGAAGATGGGGGAAAGGTGAGTAGAGAAGATGAGGGAAAGGTGAGTGAGGAAGATGAGGGAAAGGTGAGTAGAGAAGATGAAGGAAAGGTGAGTGAGGAAGATGGGGAAAGGTGAGTGAGGAAGATGGGGAAAGGGAGTGTGGAAGATGAGGGAAAGGTGAGTGAGGAAGATGAGGGAAAGGTGAGTAGAGAAGATGAAGGAAAGGTGAGTGAGGAAGATGGGGAAAGGTGAGTAGAGAAGATGAAGGAAAGGTGAGTGAGGAAGATGGGGAAAGGTGAGTGAGGAAGATGGGGAAAGGGGAGTGTGGAAGATGAGGGAAAGGTGAGTAGAGAAGATGAAGGAAAGGTGAGTGAGGAAGATGGGGAAAGGTGAGTAGAGAAGATGAAGGAAAGGTGAGTGAGGAAGATGGGGAAAGGTGAGTGAGGAAGATGGGGAAAGGGGAGTGTGGAAGATGAGGGAAAGGTGAGTAGAGAAGATGAGGAAAGGCGAGTGAGGAAGATAAGGGAAAGGTGAGTAGAGAAGATGAAGGAAAGGTGAGTGAGGAAGATGAGGGAAAGGTAAGTAGAGAAGATGAGGGAAAGGTGAGTAGAGAAGATGAGGGGAAAGGTGAGTAGAGAAGACGAGGGAAAGGTGAGTAGAGAAGATGAGGGGAAAGGTGAGTAGAGAAGATGAGGGAAAGGTGAGTGAGGAAGATGAGGGAAAGGTGAGTGAGGAAGATGGGGAAAGGTGAGTAGAGAAGATGAAGGAAAGGTGAGTGAGGAAGATGGGGAAAGGTGAGTGAGGAAGATGGGGAAAGGTGAGTGAGGAAGATGAAGGAAAGGTGAGTAGAGAAGATGAGGGAAAGGCGAGTGAGGAAGATGAGGGAAAGGCGAGTGAGGAAGATGAGGGAAAGGTGAGTAGAGAAGATGAGGGGAAAGGTGAGTAGAGAAGATGAGGGAAAGGTGAGTAGAGAAGACGAGGGAAAGGTGAGTAGAGAAGATGAGGGGAAAGGTGAGTAGAGAAGATGAAGGAAAGGTGAGTGAGGAAGATGGGGAAAGGTGAGTGAGGAAGATGAGGGAAAGGTGAGTAGAGAAGATGAGGGAAAGGCGAGTGAGGAAGATGAGGGAAAGGCGAGTGAGGAAGATGAGGGAAAGGTGAGTGAGGAAGATGAGGGAAAGGTGAGTAGAGAAAGATGGGGGAAAGGTGAGTAGAGAAGATGAGGGAAAGGTGAGTGAGGAAGATGAGGGAAAGGTGAGTAGAGAAGATGAAGGAAAGGTGAGTGAGGAAGATGGGGAAAGGTGAGTGAGGAAGATGGGGAAAGGGAGTGTGGAAGATGGGGAAAGGTGAGTGAGGAAGATGAGGGAAAGGTGAGTAGAGAAGATGAAGGAAAGGTGAGTGAGGAAGATGGGGAAAGGTGAGTAGAGAAGATGAAGAAAGGTGAGTGAGGAGAAAGGTGAGTGAGGAAGATGGGGAAAGGGGAGTGTGGAAGATGAGGGAAAGGTGAGTAGAGAAGATGAGGGAAAGGTGAGTAGAGAAGATGAGGGAAAGGCGGAGTGAGGAAGATAAGGGAAAGGTGAGTAGAGAAGATGAAGGAAAGGTGAGTGAGGAAGATGGGGAAAGGTGAGTGAGGAAGATGGGGAAAGGGGAGTGTGGAAGATGAGGGAAAGGTGAGTAGAGAAGATGAGGGAAAGGTGAGTAGAGAAGATGAGGGAAAGGCGAGTGAGGAAGATAAGGGAAAGGTGAGTAGAGAAGATGAAGGAAAGGTGAGTGAGGAAGATGAGGGAAAGGTAAGTAGAGAAGATGAGGGAAAGGTGAGTAGAGAAGATGAGGGAAAGGTGAGTGAGGAAGATGAGGGAAAGGTGAGTGAGGAAGATGGGGAAAGGTGAGTAGAGAAGATGAAGGAAAGGTGAGTGAGGAAGATGGGGAAAGGTGAGTGAGGAAGATGGGGAAAGGTGAGTGAGGAAGATGGGGAAAGGGGAGTGTGGAAGATGAGGGAAAGGTGAGTAGAGAAGATGAGGGAAAGGTAAGTAGAGAAGATGAAGGAAAGGTGAGTGAGGAAGATGGGGGAAATGAGAGAAGGGAAGGTGCTCTGTGGGCTGCATGTTCCACAATGGAATACAGATTAGGGTTCTTTCGGATTGGGGCATTATGAGGATTGAATCGTGATATAGATATATATGTATGAGTATACAGCTGTAAATCGGGTTCTGAGTGGAGAGTCCGTTTCTTCCCAATGACTGTCTAGACTGGTTCTCTTTAAAGTGGGAATGTTGGGTATCCATGGTTGTTGGATCTTTTTCCTGATCTTCCCCCGGCTGCTCCATAGACACAAATATTTGGAGTGTGGACGGAGACGAACGGTAAATGTGGAGAATGTCTGGTCTGCTCGGAGTGGAATAATGTGACAGAATGATCCCCCCCCCCCCCCCTCCAGCTGACCTCACACGTTCAGAGCGCCACACACATCGCTCCGCCGATGCTCAGCCACACTCCGCTGCCTTTCGTGGGATAAAAGTTTATAAACAGAGAGAAAAGTCGGATTTCCAGAAAGATGCCAAGAAATTCCAAGCTAGAACAATGAAAATCCATCACGTTTGTCCGCAACCTTGGCAACCACTTAAAGGGGAATCCCAACCACAAATTTTCTACAACTTTTATATCTTCTGGAAAAATGTGGCCGAACCACGAAGGAGCGCGCTCCATGCCAAGGTGCCGGATCAACCTGAACCATTGGATGAATGGACCCATTTCAGTGAATGAAGGTTTTCATGCTATCAACCTCAATAACTGAAACTCCTCCCAGAGACATTTCCGCATGCTGGTGGGCAGGCAGCCAATGCCTTTAAACATGAACGGACTTTCACTTGAAACACATTTTTAACATATTGAGGTGTGAATGGTGCCTCATTTATATCAGGAGGAGCTACGGAAATGACTAAAAACAGAGAAAAAAATAAAATGACACGTCTGTCCTTGTAAAGGGAGAGCCAATAATATGCAACAACCAGGACCTGACACCCCTACAAACTATGTGTCTGTCCCCTCCCACTTTATTACATCATATAGAAATGACACAGACCACAACTGTTAAAGAGAACCTGTCACCAACTTACCTAACACAAATCTAAGCCTCCCTGCACATCATAGCCCTCTCCTGTTCTGGAAGGGGTCTAATTACCACCTGTGCTGGTCCAGCTCCTCCACCCCTCCTTCTCCAGGAAGAGTAAATTCTCTAGCACAGCTCCGTCCTCTCCCTGCACGTCATAACCACCTTCTCTTCTCTGAATGTTCTAGATATTGCCTGTGCTGGCCCAGCTCCTCCGTGTCTCCTACCCTAGGAACAGTTTATTCCCTAGAACAGCTCCCTTCCTTGCATGTCAGAGCACTTCTGTCTTTTTGGGGGTTTCTGATTACTGCCTGTGCTGGTCCAGCTCCTCCACCTCTCCTACTCCAGGAGGAGTAAATTATCTAGCACAGCTCCCTCTTCTCCCTGAAAGTCATGACCTTTCCTCTCTTCTGTGAGTGCTGTAGATGCTGCCTGTGCTGGCCCAGCTCCTCCACCCTTCTACGTCAGGAAGAGTAAATTCTCTAGCACCGCCCCCTCCTCTCCCTGCAAATCATAACCTTTTCTTCTGCGAGTGTCATAGATACTGCCTGTGCTGGTCCAGCTCTTCCCCGTCTCTTATTCCAGGAACAGTTCATTCCCTAGAACAACTCCTTTCCTTGCATGTCATAGCACTTCTCTCTTCTGGGGGTTTCTAATTGCTACCTGTGCTGGCCCAGCTCCTCCATCCATTGTACTTCAGGGAGAACACAATTCCCTAGCTCAAAGCCCTCTCCGCTGCAAGTGTCCTCTGCCTCTCCTGTTCAATATTGAGTTGGCCCACCCTTTGCAGCTATAACAGCTTCAACTCTTCTAGGAAGGCCGTCCACAAGGTTTAGGAGTGTGTCTATGGGAATGTTTGACCATTCTTCCAGAAGTTTGGGATGGAGGAACTTGACTGGCCTGCACAGAGTCCCGACCTCAACCCCATAGAACACCTTTGGGATGAACTAGAGTGGAGACTGCGAGCCAGGCCTTCTCTTCCAACATCAGTGCCTGACCTCGCAACTGCGCTTCCCAAATAGACACTCCCAAACCTTGTGGACGGCCTTTCCAGAAGAGTTGAAGCTGTTATAGCTGCAAAGGGTGGGCCAACTCAATATTGAACCCTACGGACTAAGACTGGGATGTCATTAAAGTTCATGTGCGTGTAAGGGCAGGCGTCCCAATACTTTTGGTAATATAGCGTATGGTAAATGCATGTATGATCTTTTGGCCCCAGAGGGCAATAAAGCATGCAGTGTGACAGGTCCACATTAACAACCCCAGTCGGGAATAAATGTAGGGATCACATTCAGTTTCGGGTGGACCCACAATAAATGGGGGGATGTGTAAGATGGACGAGGGCAGGTTCTGATCTGCTCGGCGGTAATACAAGCAATGAGCGGAGAAAACGCACAACTGTAATCAGGTGAAATTGTTAGATTTGATGTTTCCTAACAAAAGGAAAAAAAAAAAAACACCTAAATTGGATCTTTTACAAATAATCATTTTAGAAGATCCCCTTTGAGGCCCGGCGCATTCCCAGAGCGGTGACACCAATAATCCACAATCACCTCCTCTGGAATCCCTCTTATCGCTGGCTGTCCAGTGTTTTCTCTCAGCGCATCATCAGCCGTTCTTCCTATGGGAGTTGGACCGACATTTCGCTGCTAATGTGTCAGATGGCTGGCGCGTTCCTCAGATTCTGAGCTCCCAGCGGGTTATGGATGAGGAGTTTGTTCTACAATAAGACAGGCGGCTAAAGGCAGAGTGGAAACATCTGTGCGTGGCTTGTCATATAACTGGCACAAACAGGTACTCCGGGAGGTTCTAATGAGAAAGAAACTTCTATAAGTCTGTGAAAATGGTCCATCTCGGGCAGGTGAAGTGAAACCCCAATTACAGGTTCAACAGGCCAGTTGGGTCAAACCCTAATCATGGTGTCTGTGCTTTGACTCAACCTACCTACAATCACAAGGTCACCAGGTTGGTGAGGTCATACCTCAAAATCATGAGGTCATCAAGCAGTTTGTTTCACATCTCAATCACAAAGTCATTAGGCCAGTTGGGTCAAACCCTAATCATGGTGTCTGTGCTTTGACCCAACCTACCTACAATCACAAGGTCACCAGGTTGGTGAGGTCATACCTCAAATCATGAGGTCATCAAGAAATTTGTTTCACATCTCAATCACAAAGTCATTAGGCCAGTTGGATCAAACGCTTATCATGGTTTCCCGAGGTAGGTTGGGTCATAGCACAACCGCAAGGTCACCAGGCTGGTGAGATCATACCTCAGTCATGAGGTCACCAAGCAGTTTGTGTCATCAGGCCAGCTCAATCAAACCCTAATCATGGTTTCACCAGGTAGGTTGGGTCGTAGCAGTCCTGAGATCACCAGGTTGCCGGGTTCATTCCACAATCATGGGGTTATCAAGGTAGTTTTGTCATACCCCAATTATGAGGTCATCAGGCCAGTTGGGTCAAACCCTAATCATGGTGTCTGTGCTTTGACCCAACCTACCTACAATCACAACGTCACCAGGTTGGGATGGTCATACCTCAAATCATGAGGTCATCAAGCAGTTTGTTTCACATCTCAATCACAAAGTCATTAGGCCAGTTGGATCAAACGCTTATCATGGTTTCCCGAGGTAGGTTGGGTCATAGCACAACCGCAAGGTCACCAGGCTGGTGAGATCATACCTCAGTCATGAGGTCACCAAGCAGTTTGTGTCATCAGGCCAGCTCAATCAAACCCTAATCATGGTTTCACCAGGTAGGTTGGGTCATAGCAGTCCTGAGATCACTAGGTTGCCGGGTTCATTCCACAATCATAGGGTTATCAAGGTAGTTGTGTCATACCCCAATTATGAGGTCACCAGGCCAGTTTTGTCAAACCCTAATCATGGTGTCTGTGCTTTGACCCAACCTACCTACAATCACAAGGTCACCAGGTTGGTGAGGTCATACCTCAAAATCATGAGGTCATCAAGCAGTTTGTTTCACATCTCAATCACAAAGTCATTAGGCCAGTTGGATCAAATGCTTATCATGGTTTCCCGAGGTAGGTTGGGTCATAGCACAACCGCAAGGTCACCAGGCTGGTGAGATCATACCTCAGTCATGAGGTCACCAAGCAGTTGGTGTCATCAGGCCAGCTCAATCAAACCCTAATCATGGTTTCACCAGGTAGGTTGGGTCGTAGCAGTCCTGAGATCACTAGGTTGCCGGGTTCATTCCACAATCATGGGGTTATCAAGGTAGTTGTGTCATACCCCAATTATGAGGTCATCCAGCCAGTGGGGTATTCCCCAATCATGAGGTCACCAGGCTAGTTGGATCAATGCAGAATTGGTGTCCATAGGTAGTTTGGGTCACAGTATAATCATAGGGTCACCAGGCCGGAGAGGTGACTCAATCCCTGGGTCACCAAGCAGTTTTTGCTACATCCCAATCACAGGATCACCAGACCAGTTGGGTCACATCCCAGTCATTGGGGTAACCAGGCTGTTGGGGACACATCCTAAATTACAGGGTCATCAAACCAGCTGGGTCGAAACTCAGTCATGGTGCCACAAAGTAGGCTGAGTCATAGCACACTCACAAGATCATCAAGCTGGTAAGGTCATACCTCAATCATGGGATCACCAGGTGCGTTGGGTCACTGTATAGTCATGGGGTCATCATACGTCAATCATGGGTTCACCAAGCACGTTAGTCAGGTTGAAAAAAGACACAAGTCCATCCAGTTCAACCATTAAAAAAAAAAAAAATATGGTACAATCCAATATACCCAATTCTATACCCACAGTTGATCCAGAGGAAGGAAATGTGATGTGATGAACCAATCATGGGGTCACGAGGTGGTGAACTACACCACAACTCACAGTCAAATCACCGGGAGGGTTGGGTCATAGCACAATATTGGGGTCAATGAGCAGGTTGTGTCACACCCCAGTCATGGGGTAACTAGGGTGTTGGGGTCACATCCCAATGACAGGGTCATCAAATCAGTTGGGTCAAAACCCAGTCATGGCGCCACAAAGTAGGTTGGGTCATATCACAAGGTCATCAAGCTTGTAAGATCATACCACAATCATGGGATCACCAGGTGGGTTGGGTCACAATCATGGGGTCATCGTATGTCAGTCGTGGGTTTACGAAGCATGTTATGTCATGAACTAATTATGGGGTCACCAGGTGGTGAACTACACCACAATCTTGGGGTCACCAAGCAGGCTGTGGGTCACTAGGTGCTTTGGCTTACAGTACAGTCATGGGGTCATTATATGTCAGTCATGAGATCACCAAGCAGGTCATGTCATGAACCAATCATGGGGTCACCAGGTGGTGAACTACACCACAATTATGGGATCACCAGGCCAGCTGAGTCAAATCACCAGGTGTGTTGGATCATTGCTCAATCTTGGGGTCACCAAGCAGGTTGTGTCACACCTCATTCATGGGGTCACCAAGCAGTTTGTGTCACACCTCATTCATGGGGTCACCAGGCTGTTGGGGGACACATCTCAATCACGGGGTCACCGGCTCTGCTCTTTTATTTGCATCTTCTGGTGGTCTAATCATGGAGGGTGAAATCAGCAGTCTGGCCCTTCTCTTATCACCTTATGATAACGGAAGATCTTCATTTCCTGAATTTCTCCTCATTCAAAATTCGGATTCTTCTCACATTTCACCTATTTATACAATGTATGTATTTATACACACATAGTGAGAGGAATTGTTTATCCATCTGCCATCAGACTGAACTATATATAACTCCAGAACAATTTTATCGCTTACGAAGAATTAGAAGAATGAGAATGACATCATCTGAGAACCAACCAATCAGGACACAGATCTCTTAGGAATGACAGTCATTCGATGACATCACACAAAACAATCTAAAATATTTGAACTCCCAAAATAAGCTGAACAATCTACAGACAGACATTTCCGGATTCAGCGTCACCCCAGGTCAACGCTGGGAACTTCCTTTATTTATTTTATAAGATGTACTTGTGATTGTGGTTGGTGTAACAGTAAAAACCTGTAAATCCTGTTTATATTAACCTTATTCTGAGGTCTCTGTACATTGGCTCATTATATACACAGACTCTGCTCTCTATAGAGTGTCATGCAGTGATTGCACTTTACTGTTCTTCCCTCTCTCTATAGATCTCTCACCTGCCTGAAAGCAATTCCCTCTCCTCTTCAGTAATCCTGATCTCAGCAGTCCTTCAGCAAGGATGCTAATCACACTTCCTATAATTAGACATGTGCAGAACAAAAAAATGTGTTTTGTTTCGATTCGTTATTTCAATAAATTTGTTTAATTCGTTTTCGGAACTTATTTCATTTATTTAAATTTTCTGAATTTGGTCGAATTGAACTCAATTCGACCGAATTTGAAAAATTTTAATCGATTTGAATTCCATTCGAATCGCATTCTATTCAAATTCCATTCTGATCAAATTTATTCTATTCGGAATTCGAATTTCAGAAGAAGGCTATATTCTTTCTTTTTTATTATATTCTATGGTATTCTTTTTTTTCTATTCTATTCTTTTCTATTGTATTCTAATTCAAATTAATTCTATTTGAAATTCGAATTTCAGAAGATGGTTATATTCTATGTTATTCTATTCTATTTTTTATTCTATTGTATTATTTTCTATTCCTTTATTTTCTGTTCTATTTTATTCTATTCTTTTATTTTCTATTCTATTGTGTTCCGTTTTACTCTATTCTTTTTTTTATTCTATTTTGTTCTGTTCTTTTCTATTTGTTTTTATTTTCTATTCTATCCCTTTATTTTCCATAATTTTTTTTCTATTCTTTTCTATTCTGTTCTGTTTTACTCCATTATATTATATTCTTTTATTTTCTATTCTTTTCTTTTCCTTTATTTTCAAATCCATTTTGTTCTGGTCTATTCTTTTATTTTATATTCTATCCCTTTATTTTATATTCTATTTTTTCTATTCTTTTATTTTATATTCTGTTCCGTTTTACTCTGTTCTATTCTTTTATTTTCTGTTCTATTCTTTTCTATTTTATTCCTTTATTTTCTATTCTATTTTGTTCTGTTTTATTCTTTTAATTTCTATTCTATCCCTTTATTTTCTATTCAATTTTTTTTCCTATTCTTTTATTTTCTATTCTTTTATTTTCAAATCTATTTTGTTCTGTTCTATTCTATTCTTTTATTTTCTATTCTGTTCTACTCTATTATATTCTTTTATTTTCTATTCTATTCTTTTCTATTTGAATCCTTTCTTTTCTATTCTATTTTGTTCTGTTTTATTCCATTATATTATACTCTTTTATTTTCTATTCTGTTCTATTCCTTTATTTTCAAATCTATTTTGTTCTGTTCTATTCTATTTTTATTTTCTATTCTGTTAAACTCTATAAGATTATATTATTTTATTATTTTGGATTTGTTTATATTTGTTACTACTGTCATTCTGAAATTTGGATACATAGTGAAAAATGTGTCTATTTTTTTCTAATCTATTTTATTCTCTTCGGAAATTTAAATTAGATTCAAAAACGATTCGAATTCCCATACGATTCGAAGTCAGATTGAAAACTATTCGAATTTAGTCTGAAATTTTCTTTCTTTATTTCGGATTAGTTTAAATTTGTTACTATTGTAATTCGGAAATTCGGATACATCCAAATTTCCGAATAGTAAAAAAAAATGTGTTCGAATTTCAATTCGGAACGAAACGAACTGCACATGTCTACCTGTAATAAAGGCAGCCACTACAGGGACCATGAAAATATGGAACAGCAAACTCAGAATGGGACTTGCTGAATATATACCGGATGAGGAAATACGGTACAGCGTCGGTACTCACCATTGGTGACGGTGTTGACGTAGTAGCGGCGTCCCTGCGGAGACATGTAGCACTGCCATCCCGGGGGAAGGGGGACCTGTGACGAATCTTCTATCCTCTGCGGGTTCATCTTACCGGGTTTCTGCAATGACAGAGAAGTGTAAGACTCTGAGGTGTAAAGAGATAATTCTACAAAATCAGTTGCACAAAGTCATCCTCAGGCTTCAGAGGAGCACCACGATCCCGCCACCCTCAGGCACTGTAGAGTAGAAACATGAACAGCCAAGCACTCTGGTTTGTACCTCTAGTTAGAGAAGGTGAGGCACACAAATGCTGCAACAGAGCTCCTCCCTCCCCAGTCAACCAGTCGGGTGCAGCCAAACAGATCCTTCCCCTTGCTGAGGGCTGAATGTCCGACCAATCACAGTAAAGGGGGTGGTGACTAGGTGGAAATCATTTTTTACCTTGTACATTCATTCTACTGACCTCTGATGCAGCATAAAAAAAACTGGGAGAGGGCGGTGCTGTGACACCCCGCTGCACTGTGACATCACAGTTGGTGAAGAACAACATAGTGACCACATGACTTTGTTTATAAACAAATCTATTTTTTTGTCCCATTTACACCTGTCCATCATCCGTGAATAGTCCCCTCAATGCACCAAAAAAGGTGCAAGCACTTTTTTTGGAAAGGCAGAGCAACACAACGCATGGTAGTGCATTTCGGTGCGTTGTGGTGCACTAAAAAACGCACGTGCACTGGGGTGCCATTGAGGACGAACGGCGGCACATGCAACACGTTCCCGCAGCGCAGCGCCTTAAAAACCACTAAAACCTTCATTTCTCCTTCCCCATCGACCACAACACATTTACCGAAATGTTGGAATTCCCCATTCTCCTCTCTGACACCGTCCCCCAGAATAATCGCCGTTTTATAGATCCCCGTTACACCGCGGGCCGCCGTCTCCATGACACATCAGACGCACAGACGGTGCCGTCTCCATCGAAGATTGTTTTATTGACTTTTTATTTACTTTATTCGATGAGCAGAGAGAAGATTTATCAGCAGATCGCGGGCACTGCGGCTTTCGCTGGTATCTGCACACCGCGCCGCAGTCATCTGTTTTGTTTCTAAGCAACGAGGAACTCACGAGGGGAACCCGCGGATGAGGAACAGAGATCGATATCTGCCCGAGGACGGCCATGAACGCCGGGCAAAAAAAAATTAATTTACATTATATTCCTCATTAGCTACAAAAGGATACAAATTCACTTTGTGAGCAACAAAAGCCTTTACAAACCCAGGTACTACCTTGTAAAAGTGGAGATGACATCATCACTGGGCTGTGCAGAGAGCAGAGCTGTGGGAGGAGCCCAGCAGGCTCCACCCACTACAGGCTGCCTGCAGAAAACTACGGAAGGGGGGACCCCCTGTACCCCACATTCTGCACCCCTGCATCCCAAACACTCCGGCACATTGTACCCCATGAATCACCTGTAATCTGCACCCCCTGTACCCCAATACCCCACATTCTGCACCCCCTGCATCCCTCACTACCCCACATTCTTCACCCCCTGCCTCCCTCACTACCCCACATTCTGCACCCCCAGCCTCCCTCACTACCCCACATTCTGCACCCCCTGCCTCCCTCACTACCCCACATTCTGCACCCCAAACACTCCAACACTCTGCACCCCCCTACATCACTTGTAATCTGCTTCCCTGTACCCCAATACCCCACATTCTGCACCCCTGCATCCCAAACACTCCAACACATTGTATCCCCTGAATCACCTGTAATCTGAACCTCCTGTACCCCAATACCCCACATTCTGCACCCCCTGCATACCTCACTACCCCACATTCTGCACCCTCTGCCTCCCTCACTACCCCACATTCTGCACCCCCTGCCTCCCTCTCTACCCCACATTCTGCACCCCCTGCCTCCCTCACAACCCCACATTCTGCACCCCCTGCCTCCCTCACTACCCCACATTCTGCACCCCCCTGCCTCCCTCATTACCCCACATTCTGCACCCCCAGCCTCCCTCACTACCCCACATTCTGCACCCCCTGCCTCCCTCATTACCCCACATTCTGCACCCTCTGCCTCCCTCACTACCCCATATTCTGCATCCCCAGCCTCCCTCACTACCCCAACACACTGCATCCCAAACACTCCAAAACTCTGCACCCCCTACATCACCTGTAATCTGCTTCCCTGTATCCCAATACCCTATATTCTGTATCCCTTGCATTCCGCATAACCACAATACACTGCATTTTAAACCCTTACTAATCCATATTCTGCATCCCTTGCACCCCCCACACTCTGCACTCACTACATCCTCCATTACAACTCTGCATCACCCACTACTCTCTGTACCCCCACTGCACCCCAGCATCTCCCACTACCCCACATTCCCCATTTTACCTCACTCTGCCCCCCTGGAATCCCCCAGTGCCCCACAATCATGAACTCCCTGCATCCCCCCACTAACTCACATTCTGCACATCCCCCCACCCCCCACAAACATACACACGCAATTACAACCTACTTTGCACCACCAACAAGTCCCACTGCTCTCTCTGTACCCTCATTACACCAGATGCTGCACCCCTGCATCATCCAGCACCCCATATTCTGCATCCCCTGCATATCCCATCACCCCACTTTCTGCAACTCTGCATCCCCTACTACCCTGCATTCTGCACCCCCCTAAATCTTCCATTACACCTCATTGTGCACCCCCTGTACCCCTCATTACCCTACAACCTGCACCCCCTGCACTTCCCTTTACACCTCACTCTGGTCCCCTGCCTGGCATCATCTACTACCCTTTCTGTACTCCCATTACACCATAATCTGCACCCCCTGCACCCCCCTCCCCTCACAACCCCGCCAGTCATATCTGCACTGTTCCTGTATCCAGACTTTGTGGGGAACCCCCCCCCCCCTCCATTGGGCTCTTGGGATTCTGTAGTTGGAGGGGGATGAGGAGCAGAGAGGGGGCAACCAGAGAATGGGAGGACAGGAGTCTCTCTGAGCTGCCCACTGGCAACGGCCCCCATCGGGTCAGCAGAGAGGCCCCGCCCCTGTACGGGAGGACTGATTGTACCTCCCTACCGGCGGCTCTGGCCGGACCATATACAACATTTTTACTTAGAATTTATTTTTAAAAATTTGCAGAGCTTTTTATCCTGTGAAACTGCGTGTACAATCTTTCTGTGCAAATGGGGGCGAAATCGAGTGTTATCTGGCTATTTTCTCTCCAGGTCGGATGTGATTCATTCATACGGAATAGAGCAAATCAGGAAAATACCACATTCTGGCCACCAGATGGAGCGGATTGTCATAGGAATTAAATATTTACGCCATATAATGATCATCCTTGTTTTTGTTTGTTTTTTTAAATAATTTTTATTTCTAATGTTTTTTTTTTAATTTTTAATTTTTTTTTTTATGAATGAATAACTTTACCACAGCCTAAAGATTTGTGTCATCCACACCCCTCCCCCATACAGATTTCCTATTAGTGGATTGTAGGTCCAATCACAGCTCAGGCAAATTTTTTTTCTCGTAGTTTTGGATGGACTTATTTTTTTATTTGAGTCTGGGGGGTCCCAAGTGGGGGAGATTTTCCATGACTTCCCGTCCTGGCAAGAAGTGAGGGTGAATCTGCCCAAATGGGCAGAGATGGCGATAAAAACCTGAGAGGGCTTCTAAAAATGTAATACAGTGGGGTTGTAGGACGATGGGCTTAGGGGGGACAAGGGGGCCCCCCTCTCAGCCCCCCCCCCCCCCCGGGGGGCCACAGCCAAGAAGGGAGTTACAAGGACTTCTTCCCAGCACAGGCAGCAAAGACAAAAATGAAAAAAAAAAAAAAAGTTTTGGTCGCTCCCACCGAAGGGTTAATAAATGGCGGTTGCTCTAATTGGGAAAGAGAAGGAACAATAAAAAGGGAAGGCGCCCGGGCAGCGAGGGGTTAATGAGGGGCTGTGGGGGGACTCCGGACAATGGCTCCTTTGAGAGCGGAATACAATGGGGGATTGTGTGTGATGAGAGAACATTCCTGAAATATCAGCAATTCCTGCGACACCTACACAGCCGCTTCCATTCACCAGTCATGTGATCGGCCCAACCCACAGACTCCCATTGGTGCGATTCTATATGTACATGGGGGCGACCATATCCTCATTACATACACAGGAACCCCCCCCCCCCCACACACACACACACACACACACACACACTTAACCGCACTTTACTGCTCCGCACAGCATATGGATCAGTCCACTCACACTAAGGCCCCATTCACTTAGCGTAGCGGGGTCATGCGTTTTTTGGGTTTTTTTTGCATTTTTTTTCCCCATGCGTTTTCCATGCAACATTTATAGGGGCAACCCATTCCGGGCTGGTTTACACCAGAGCGCGCATGTTCAGTTTTTGACAGCCCCTTCCAAACGCATTGAAACGCAGAAAAAGCAAGGCATGTGCGAATTAAAAAAAACAAAAACGCCTAACGTGCCCCATTTGCTAGACGTATTTGGGGTGCCATCAGGATAGGTTCACACCTATGCGTGCGGCTATCGCAGCGATTCCCGTACCCGCAACCACCCACAGTGCGGAACGGCACACACCCCCCTCCCTCCGCGCATTTCAGCTTGCAGCGCGTTTTTTTTTTTTAAACATGCGTTTTCCCTGCGGCCGTGTTTTTAAAAGGCTAGGTGCACACCTATGCGTGTGGGCTGCGGTTGTGGGAGTTGCAGAAACTCCCGTACCCGCAACCACCCCGCGGCGGAACGGAACCCGAAATGCATCTCAGCCTGCAGCGCGTTTTGCGGGTACTGCAGGGAAATCACATGGTCAAAAAAGACTATGCGATTTCCCTGCGGCCGTGTTTTTGAAAGGCTAGGGTCACACCTATGCGTGTGGCTGCGGGTGCAGGAATCGTAGCGATTCCCGCACCCGCAATGAAAAAGTGCTGCTCTTGGGAGACACGCGGGGCTGCCATTCATACTGAATGGCTCCCCTACCGCACATCTCAGTCCACAGTGAGTTTGCAGGTGCGTGAACCACAGGGAAATTGCATGGTCCAAAAGACCATGCGATTTCCTTGCGGCCATGATTTTGAAAGACTAGGTTCACACCTATGTGTGTGCCTGCGGTTGTGGGAATGGCAGCAATTCCCGTACCCGCAACCACCTGCGGTGAAATGGCAGCCCCGCACACCTCAGCCTGCAGCGAGTTTGCAGGTGCGGGAACTGCAGGGAAATCGCATGGTCAAAAGGACCATGCGATTTCCCCGCGGCCGCGTTTTTGAAAGGCTAGGTGCACACCTATACATGTGGCTGCGGGTGCAGGAATCGCAACGATTCCCACACCCGCAATGAAAAAGTGCTGCTCTTGGGAGACACGCGGAGCTGCCATTCATTCCGAATGGCACCCCCCCCCCCCCCCCCCCCACACATCTCAGTCCACGCCTGTTTCCGGGTGCGGGAACCGCAGGGAAATTGCATGGCCAAAAAGACCACGCGATTTCCTTGCGGCCGCGTTTTGAAAGACTAGGTTCACACCTATGTGTGTGGCTGCGGTTGTGGGAAAGGCAGCAATTCCCGTACCCGCAACCACCTGCGGTGAAACGGCAGCCCCGCACATCTCAGCCCGCAGCGAGTTTGCAGGTGCGAGAACCGCAGGGATATATTGCATGGTCAAAAAGACCATGCAGTTTCCCGCAGCCGTGTTTTTGAAAGGCTAGGTTCACACATATGCTTGTGGCTGCGGTTGCGGGAGTTGCAGAAATTCCCGTACCCGCAACCACCCCGCGGTGGAACGGAACCCCGACGCATCTTCAGCCTGCAGCGCGGGTGTGCGGAAACTGCAGGGACATCACATGGTCAAAAGACGATGTGATTTCCTTGCGGCCACGTTTTTGAAAGACTAGGTTGACACCTATGTGTGTGGCTGCGGTTGTGGGAATGGCAGAATTCCCGTACCCGCAACCACCTGCGGTGAAATGGCAGCCCCACACATCTCAGCCCGCAGTGAGTTTGCAGGGTGCGGGAACCGCAGGGATAGCGCATGGTCAAAAAGACCATGCAATTTCCCCGCAGCCGTGTTTTTGAAAGGCTAGGTGCACACCTATGCGTGTGGCTGCGGTTGTGGGAATCGCAGCAATTCCCGTACCCGCAACCACCTGCGGTGAAATGGCAGCCCCACGCATCTCAACCCGCAGCATGTTTTCAAAAAGACCATGCGATTTCCCTGCAGCCGTGTTGCTATATAAATTCTGTATAATAATATTTATGATGAGGAGTGATAATAATGTGGAGGGTGCGCAGTACATCCTGGCAGTCAGCAGGTGGCAGCATTGTAATTCTCACACTCAATATTTTTATTCTATTTATTTATTTTATTCTTTGTTGCAAATAGAGATCTAAATGATATGAAATCTTTTACAATGTTTCCATTCAATGCATACGATTGTTATCATGACTATTTTGCCAAAATGTCCGTTGCACCACTAAACCGTCATGGCTGTGCATTTCCCACAATCCCTTGTTCCTGGAAACGCGGCGCTGCGCGGTCACATGACTGTCCTGCAGGAGGCTGACCCGCCATGTCCGCCTATGTCCTCTCGCCCAGAATCCAGTGGCCGTGGGTCACCCCAACTGTTTTTATTGCTGAACCGCTTTTATCACTTTCGCCGCTCCTGCCATGAATGTCGTCGGAGACGCTCGGCCTCTCTGGAGACGGAAAGGCGTCAACTCTTCATTAGCACCGCGCTCTCTGGTTTTTGGAAAAGCGATAATGTGCAGCTAAAAATATCTCCAATCTCCTCACCTCCGCAAGCAAGCGGCAAGTGTGACACGGCGCGGCCTCCTCCTGGATCCGCAGCGACATGTGACCCTCCGGAGACGTAAAATCGCCATATCTCATGGTGATCATCAGACATCAAGCAGCGACATGGGTGGTCCTCTTGGTGATCAGACATCGAGCGGTCTTGTTGGCGATCATCAGATATCTAGCAGTGACATAGGCGTCCTCTTGGCTATTATTATACACCGAGCAGCAACACGGGAGGTCCTTTTGATGATCAGACACCAAGCAGCGACATGGGCAATCCTCTTAGCGATCATCAAATACCGAGCGGCGACACAGATGGTCCTCTTGATGATCAGACACTGAGCAGCGACACAGGCAGTCCTTTTGGCAATCAAATACCGAGCAGTGACACGGGTGGTCCTCTTGCCGATCATCAGACACCAAACAGTGACACAGGCAGACCTCTTAGTGATAGGACATCGAGCAGCAATGGGGCGGTCCTCTAAGGAGATCAGACACCGAGCAGCGACACAGGCGGTCCTCTTGCCGATCATCAAACATTGAGCAGCGACACAGGAGGTCCTTTTTGGCAATCAACAGGCATTGAGCAGTGATGGGCGGTCCTCTTGGCGAATGGCGATCATCAGACAGTAAACAGGATCACAGGCAGACCTCTTGGTGGATCTTCAGACAACGAGCAGCAACACTGGTGGTCCTCTTGGTGATCAGACGCCAAACTTTGACACAGACTGACCTCTTAGCAATCTTCAGACACCGAGCAGCGACACGGGTGATCCTCAAAGTGGGTCGCCAACACCAAGCATCCACCTGTGTGGGCCTTTTGGTGGTCAATAAACACCTATCAGCAGCACAGGCAGCCCTCTTGGCAATTCTCAAACACTGAGCAGAGACACGGGTGGTCCTCTAAGTGCTCATCCTTCACCAAGTAGAGGCACAGGTGGTCCTTTTGGTGGTTGTGCTACACCGAGCAGTGACACGAGCAATCCTAATAGTGGTTGTCATACATCAAGCTTTGATATGGTCAGTTCTCTTAGTGGTCATCATACATTGAGCAGTGACACAGGTGGTCCTTTTAGTTGCCATCATACACCAAGCATTACCAATGGGCGGTTTTCTTAGTAGTTGTAAAACACAGAACAGTGACATGAGTGGTCCTTTTAGAGGTCATCATACATCAAGCATTGACCTGGAAGGTCCCTCTTAGTGGTCATCATACACCAAGCATTAACTTGGGCGGTCCCCTTAGGTCATCATACTGTGGGCAGTGCCATGGGTGGTCCTCTTAGTAGTCGCAAAACACGGAGCACTGACATGAGTGGTCCTCTTAGTGGTGGTCATACTGTGAGTAGTATGACCACCACTAAGAGAACCACCATGGATGGTCCTCTTAGTGGTCATCATACACCAAGCATTAACATTGGCGGTCCTCTTAGTAGAACACAGAGTAGCAACATGGGTGGTCCTCTTAAAGATTATCGTATACCAAGCATTGACCTCGATGGTCCTCCTAGTGGTCACCATACACCAAGCATTAACATAGGTGATCCTCTTAGTAGTTGTAAAACACAGAGCAGTGACATGAGTGGTCCTCTTAGTGGCCATCATACAGTGAGCAGTTACATGGGTGGTCTTCCTAGTGGAGGCCATAGAACGATCAGTGAGATGGGCACTCCTCTTATTGGTCACTATACACTGAGCAGCGACACTGGCGGTCCTCATATACCAAGCAGTGATATGGGTGGTCTTCTTGGTGGTTGTCATACACTAAGCAGTGACATGGGTGGTCCTCTTAGTGGTTGTGATCCAACAAGCAGTGAAATAGGTGGTCCTCTTAGTGGTCGCTACACACTGAACAGCGATGTTGGTGGTCCACAAACACTACATAGTGACAAGGCTGGTCCTCTTGGTGGTCACCATACACCAAATAGTAACACAGGAGGTCCTACCTGGTGATGGCCACACAATGGTCCCATAGTAAATACCGTACACACAGGCTGGGGGTAAGGAGGTGTATTATTTAATATCAGACAGGGCTGTGCTGTGTGGCAGAGCTGTGTAAATCTCAGGACTGGATGGACAGAAATACAAATCCTTTGGCAGGTAGAGGAGCTCCCATCTTCGTATCTCGTCTTCAGGATTTGGTTGTTTTCTGGAGCTTTGCCTTTAAACATTGCATCCGACAGATCCAAATAACGAGTGATTTTGAAAGGACGTCACCACACACAGCACAGGGCGGAGCCCTTCCATAATCATTGACAAGACCAATGGCCCTCAGAGCTTACAATCTAATCGGCATGGCCATTACCCCACTAAGTTTTCACAGCCCAGGAAGAGTTAATGTGGAAGCGGAAGCCGCGCTCATCGTTCTCTTATCGATATAATAAGCAGAAGGAAATCATCGGTCATAAATCTCAAATGAAATCAAAAAATGACATTTAAAATGACAGCGGAAAACGGGAACTTCCTCCTCCAGATCTGCAAACCGCCGGCCAGCAACACTCAGAGCGAAGGTTATATAATGGGGAGGGGGGGGGGGGAGAAAGAGAGAAAGAGGCTGGTGGGAGAAAAAGAGTATAGGAGAGAGAAAGGGAGGAGGGAGAGAAGGGGGGAGAGAGAAAAGGGGGGAGGAGAGAAAGGGGGAGAGAGAAAGGGGGGAGAGAGAAAGGGGGGGGGAGAGAAAGGGGGGGGGAGAGAAAGGGGGAAGAGAAAGGGGGAAGAGAGAAAGGGGGAAGAGAGAAGGGGGGGGGGGGAAAGAGAGAAAGGGGGGGAGGGGGGGGGAGAGAGAAAGGGGGAAGAGAGAAAGGGGGGGGGAGGGGGGAGAGAGAAAGGGGAAGAGAGAAAGGGAGAGAGAAAGAGGGGGGGGAGAAAAGGGGGGAGAGAAAGGGGGGAGAGAAAGGGGGGAGAGAATAGGGGTGAAATGAAGAGAGGGGTATGGATAAGAGTAAGAAGGAGGAGAGAAGATGGGGGGATGATAGAGAAGGAATAGGGACAGAGAGGAAGAAAATTGAAAGTGAGGGGGAGAAAAAGCGAAAGATTGGGGGGGGGGGGGGGTTAGGGAGGAGAAGAGAGACATGAAAAGAGAGAGATACAGTAAGAGAGTAAGGAGAGAAAGAGAGGGGGAGGGGATGAGAAAATGGGGAGGGGAGGGGGAGGAAGGAAAGAGAGTGGAGAGTGAAAGAGGGGGGGGGGGGGAAACAGGGGAGGGAGAGCAGGGAGGGGAGAGAGGGGGGGGGTGGAGGAGAGAGGGGGATAGAGAGGAGAGTGAGGTGGGGGAGATTAGGGAGGAGAAGAGAGAGAGGAGGGAAGAGGTAGAGGGAGAGGGGGAGAAAAGAGAGGGGGGATAGAGGAGAGAGAGGAGAGCATGAGAGGTGGGATAGAGGAAAGAAAGAGAGAGGAGGGAGGGACAGAGAAGGGGATACAGAGGAGAGTGAGGTGGGGGGAGATAGAGGGAGACAGGGGGAGGGAGGAGGAGAGAGGGTTAGAGGAGAGGGGAGAGAAGGGGGATATGGGAGGGGGGAGAGGGGGGGAGAGGAGGAAGAGAGCTGAGAGAGGATGGGGGGGGGGGGAGAGAAAGATGGAGATGGGGGGAGCAGAGGGAGAGAGATGACGGTAATGGACAGAGACAACAAATCGGTTGGCCGCCAAGTAAAAGTAAAAGTTTCTCCGGCAGGAAAGGCGCACTCAGTGTGATGGCCAAATACTTTTCCAAAAACACTTCACAGCTGATTTTTCCAGGTGACATCCCGCCGCTCTCAGGATGAGTAAAATAAATAAAATGATAAAAGGAAATAATCTCGTCTTCCTGGAAAAAAAAATGGGAAGCTAAATTCTTTGTCAGTATCATGGCGCCGAGCCGCATTCTAGAAAGGAAAATTCATTTGCATTTTTCTGCAACAGAGCGCCGGAAAAGGGATGTACACTCATCCTTTCAGGTATGTGCTTGGATTAAAAATTAAATAAATGACTGACTATATTAAATATATAATATATATATATATATATATATATATATATATTTACATTACACACATACATACAGTATCTCACAAAAGTAAGTACACCCCTCACATTTTTGTAAATATTTTATTCTATCTTTTCATGTGACAACACTAAAGAAATGACACTTTGCTACAATGTAAAGTAGTGAGTGTACAGCTTGTATAACAGTGTAAATTTGTTGTCCCCTCAAAATAACTCAACACACAGCCATTAATGTCTAAACCACTGGCAACAAAAGTGAGTACACCCCTAAGTGAAAATGTCCAAATTGGGCCCAATTAGCCATTTTCCCTCCCCGATGTCATGTGACTTGTTAGTGTTACAAGGTCTCAGGTGTGAATGGGGAGCAGGTGTGTTAAATTTGGTGTTATCGCTCTCACTCTCTCATACTGGTCACTGGAAGTTCAACATGGCACCTCATGGCAAAGAACTCTCTGAGGATCTGAAAAAAAGAATTGTTGCTCTACATAAAGATGGCCTAGGCTATAAGAAGATTGCCAAGACCCTGAAACTGAGCTGCAGCACGGTGGCCAAGACCATACAGCGGTTTAACAGGACAGGTTCTACACAGAACAGGCCTCGCCATGGTCAACCAAAGAAGTTGATTTCACGTGCTCAGCGTCATATCCAGAGGTTGTCTTTGGGAAATAGACGTATGAGTGCTGCCAGCATTGCTGCAGAGATTGAAGGGGTGGGGGGTCAGCCTGTCAGTGCTCAGACCATACGCCGCACACTGCATCAAATTGGTCTGCAGGGCTGTCATCCCAGAAGGAAGCCTCTTCTAAAGATGATGCACAAGAAATCCCGCAAACAGTTTGCTGAAGACAAGCAGACTAAGGACATGGATTACTGGAACCATGTCCTGTTGTCTGATGAGACCAAGATAAACTTATTTGGTTCAGATGGTGTCAAGTGTGTGTGGGGGCAACCAGGTGAGGAGGACAAAGACAAGTGTGTCTTGCCTACAGTCAGCATGGTGGTGGGAGTGTCATGGTCTGGGGCTGCATGAGTGCTGCCGGCACTGGGGAGCTACAGATCATTGAGGGAACCATGAATGCCAACATGTACTGTGACATACTGAAGCAGAACATGATCCCCTCCCTTCAGAGACCGCAGGGCAGTATTCCAACATAACGACCCCAAACACACCTCCAAGGTGACCACTGCCTTGCTAAAGAAGCTGAGGGTAAAGGTGATGGACTGGCCAAGCATGTCTCCAGACCTAAACCCTATTGATCATCTGTGGGACATCCTCACATGGAAGGTGGAGGAGCGCAAGGTCTCCAACATCCACCAGCTCTGTGATGTCATCATGGAGGAGGGGAAGAGGACTCCAGTGGCAACCTGTGAAGCTCTGGTGAACTCCATGCCCAAGAGGGTTAAGGCAGTGCTGGAAAATAATGGTGGCCACACAAAATATTGACACCATGGGCCCAATTTGGACATTTTCACTTAGGGGTGTACTCACTTTTGTTGCCAACGGTTTAGACATGGCTGTGTGTTGAGTTATTTTGAGGGGACAGTAAGTATATTACATATACACACACACACCTCAATCCATACATACAGCGCCCCTCCAGTTCTCCTCCAGTAACAGTGGACAGATGGGGAGATGATGCGCTCTCCTTTCTCCTGCACTCAGCAGTAATGACATGGATTGCCATTCTGTGCTGCAGTACTGTCTGTCCCCCCTAGGGGGGTGTTTCCATGACACCCTGGGCCTAGAGGAAGAGCCAGTGTCATCTACTCTGGCAGACTGACATCTAGTGGTGGAAAAGAATTACTGCGGGAAACAGCTCTGGATTGACGGTTACTATTGCAGCAAAAGTGAATTGTTTTATATTTACTTTCCTTGGGCTATGTATCTTTTTAATTAAAAATAAATAAATAAACAAAAAACTGGAATTCCTCTTTAAACTACCAACAGCCTGTTGCATGGAAATTGGCTTCCCCAGCAATATTTTTTTTCTTTTTTTTCACAAGTAGTTTAACTAATAAAGTTTAAAAGGCTGCCAGCAGTGCCCTGTGTCCTATCAGAGTGCTGATTACAATAAAGGTAGCCCCTCCTACCACTGGAATGGCCATTCTCTGTGTGTCCACAACAGAAGCAGGTGAGAACGTTCAATGTCTCGTACTAAATGGTTGTCCTCTGAGAGCTGACCTGGAGGAGATTGCTTTTATAAATCAGACTTTTACTTGAAAATTGTTTTTCATATAACAAATCTCTCAGCGGGAATTGTGTTTTCCATCCAGCGTATGCGGCAGACGCGGAATTACCCAGCTGGCGGTCAGACGCACCTGAAGGACGACATTGTCAGCTCTTCCTGTAACCTGTAATCAGCTCAGAGCCCCCCTGGAAGGCCAGAAACCTCATTCTCTGACACTGTTACCACCAGCGCCCGCCGTGACCGCCAGCCACAGCAAATTAAAAATGGGGAAGGTGGGGGGGGGAAGAGCTTGGTGATAATATACTCTTTGGGCGTGGAAAAATAACTCTTTAACCACAAATACCAAAAAGGAATCTTATCCGTGTTCTAAATGATTTTAACATTGACCTATAAGTCATTATTGATGCCACATTCACATCTAACATTTTTGCTGTTCCATATTTCATACACAAAGCTGCAGATTGCTCCTCAGGGGCGAAGCTGCTGACACTTACAGGGAGGAGCAATGAAATGCAGTCATTGTGTGGAACACCTATGCGGAGCCTCCTTGTGGGTTTATAATCAGAAAACATGCCCGCCCGCTGCACAAAGATACACTTTAAACTGTAAATATTGATACTATGAAGCTGGAGGAGCCCTTAGGTGACAAATTATTTCCGATGGTCCGCGATTAATTGATCAATCACCACAAATCGGGAACAATGGAGAAGCAATTGATCATCAATGATTGGCCAATGCTCCAAATTTGTGCAATCAATCGCTACTTCATACAATGATATGCGTCACCATTATTATCAAGTGGTTGCAAGCGCTTTTAGCAGCGCCAGCAGAAATCGACAGTGTGCGGCGCGCCCAGCTTTAAAGGGACGGTGTCCCCTTCAATTTCTATCTCAGTTCCACCCAGAAGCAGAGCAACCTCTTCCAACAAAAGTGTCAGTGTGTGGCGGTCATATCAGTGGAAGCTGATTGGTTGCCAAAATTTAGCGCACTTATAATAATTTATTCACATTTGGAACATCAGCAGACCAACCTAGTTCTGGCATTAATGACAAAAAAAAAAAAAATCTATTTTTTTTGGCCTGTGCAGTTCCTTTACCCTAAGGCTGCATTCACACCTGAGCGTAGCGTCTTTGAGCATTTTTGGTGCAGTTTTGTGCGCGATTTGGGCATTTTTAAAGAGCGTTTTTGATTTCAGGGATTTTTTTTTTAGCCATTACAGAAAACGATCATCTGTTGCATCATTTGTTGCTAGGTTTTTCAGCTTTTCGATCAGCTTTTATTTCTTTTTTTAATATTATTATTCATTTATTATTATTTTTTTGTTAAGGTAAAGTAGAATTAGGGGTTGGGGTTATTTATTTTTTTATTTTTATTATTTTTTTTGTTAAGGTGGTAATAAGATTACTACTACTACTACTACTACTACCAGAACTAAAAAATGTAAAATAAATACACAAATAAATCAAAATAATCATGAATAAAAAAATAACTACAATAAATGAATACTACTAATAATAATTAATCCCTAACCCTTAAAACTAAACACCCTAACATTAACACAAAATAAATAAATACATTACTATTAATATTATTATTATTATTAATAATAATAAAAAAATAATGAAATTATTATTAATGAACCCTTAAAAATTAAACACCCTAACACAAAATAAATACATTATTATATTATTATTATTATT
This sequence comes from Lithobates septentrionalis, assembly GCA_037952835.1. NCBI lineage: Eukaryota > Metazoa > Chordata > Amphibia > Anura > Ranidae > Lithobates > Lithobates septentrionalis. The sequence goes on from JBBDGP010005154.1 coordinate 26,046, forward strand.
ATTATTATTATTAATAAAAATAATAATACAATTATTATTATTATTATTTAAGTCTTAATAAAAAATAATAACAAGTAACTAACACCCTAACACAAAATAAATACATTATTCACACTTCAGTCAGGCTGGGAGTGCAGCGTTCTCCATGAATACACAATGACTAAGTTGACCAACCTCTATGACTAGGCCGTGGTGGGCAGGGCGAAGCGCATGGGGAGGCATGGTTTGTGGAGCAGAGCTGTCTGAGGCCATCATACACTTGTATTCACACTTTGTTTGGCCTGGGATTGCAGCGTTCTTCATGTATACACACTGACCAAGTTGACCTACCTCTATGACTAAGAACTGGTAGGCGGGGGCGAAACACATTGGAGGAGGCCATTGGGCAGGACGAAACACGTTGGGGCTGTGGTTTGTAGAGCAGAGCTGTCTGAGGCCATCCTATACTTGCATTTACACTTCAGTCGGGCTGGGAGTGCAGCATTTTTCATATATACAGATTGACCAACTTCTCTGACTAAGCACTGGTAAGCGGGACAAAACACATTGGAGGGGGCCACTGGGCAGGACGAAACGCGTTGGACCATGGTTTGTGGAGCAGAGCTGTCTGAGGCCATCCTTCAATTGGCGGGGGGGGGGGGGGGGGTGTCTGGGAGTGCGGTGTTCTTCATGTATACACATTGACCAAGTCGTCGTAATACCAACTATTTAAAACGCACGTTTTATGCATTTTTCTGAGTCGCCGTAGTTTTCTAAGCGTTGAAAAAAAATCAGGATGTAGTATTTTTCAAAGTGCGCCGCATGCAAACAGGTGACATTTTTTAATGCAGAATCTGGACACGAGTTTTATCGCATCATGTCGCGTGCGTTAAAATGCAACTGGGAGACGCAGTGTAGCGAGACCGAATGTTGAATTATTTCACCGACCAGATACGGTAGGCAGGTACTGGTTACTATTGCCGCCATGAAAGTGTAATCCCGGGGGGGTTCTGCAGGTTGGTAGTTGATGGCGGGGTCACCCAGGGACGGCGGTGGGGGGAGGTGGCGAGTGTCAGCACAAAGCTGGCCGTTCCTCACCGGGGTCAGGCTAGGAAACCGCGGTGACTAATCTCACCCCGTGCCCCATTTCCTGCTGACTGGAGCTAAACGCCAGCGATGGCATTCTACACAGGAGATAAAAAATAGAAAAAAAAAGGAACTTGTCTCTTTGTTTTGGAAATACGTTGCCATGGCAACTGCTGACAGCGTGATCACAGGCCGCCGTACCCGGCTGGCACGTTTTATTTTTTTCAGGTCAGCATCTCCTCCTTTGATAAGAGGCATCATTACCAGATGTGATGCCGAAAGAGAGCGCAGAACTGACGGCCGACCGACATGACAGGCAAGGTGATCCGCCAGGCGTTGTATGCCCCGGAGAACGGCGTCTATTCCGCAAACGCCTTTTAAGTCTGGATCAAAGACTTTCCTCCGCTGAAAGGAGCGAGTGCGGCGGGAATCCCAGAGGAAGGCGGAACGCGCGCGCCAGAGAGAAACACGAAACCTTGCTTACATCGTCCCTTTCCTCCCACCAGACACCAAAATATTATTACCAGCAAGAATTCAATTGTTACATTGTGTCATCATCACCTGGAGAGCGATGACATCACTCCTGTATAATATAACATAACATATCTGGAGAGCGGTGATGTCACTCCTGTATAATAGAACACCTACAGTGCCTTGAAAAAGTATTCACACCCCTTGAAAATTTTCCACATTTTCTCATGTTACAACCAAAAACATAAAATGTATTTTATTGGGATTTTATGTGATAGACCAACACAAAGTGGCACATAATTGTGAAGTGGAAGGAAAAGGATAAATGGTTTTCAAAACTTCCTATAAATAAATATGTGAAAAGTGTGGGGTACATTTGTATGGCCCCCCCCGGAGTCAATATTTTGTAGAACCGCCTTTCACTGCAATTACAGCTGCAAGTCTTTTTGGTGATGTCTCTACCAGCTTTGTACATCTAGAGAGGTGACATTTTTGCCCATTCTTCTTTGCAAAATATCTCAAGCTCTGTCAAATTGGATGGAGAGCGTCTGTGATCAGCAATTTTCAAGTCTTGCCACAGATTCTCAATTGGATTTAGGTCTGGACTGTGACTGGGCCATTCTAACACATGAATATGCTTTGATCTAAACCATTCCATTGTAGCTCTGGCTGTATGTTTAGGGTCGTTGTCCTGCTGGAAGGTGAACCTCCGCCCCAATCTCAAGTCTTTTGCAGACTCTAACGGGGTTTCTTCTAATGCCGCGTACACGCGGCCGGACTTCCCAACAGAAAAAGTCTGATGGGAGCTCTTGGTAGGATATTCCGACCGTGTGTATGCCCCATCGGACTTTTTCTGTCGGCATTTCCGATGGACTCAGATATAGAACATGTTCTAAAGCTTTCTGTCGGAAATGCCGACGGAGTTTAGCCCGTTGGCAAGTCTGCCCATGTGTACGCGGCATAAGATTGCCCTGTATTTGGCTCCATCCATCTTCCCATCAACTCTGACCAGCTTCCCTGTCCCTGCTGAAGAAAAGCATCCCCACAACATGATACTGCCACCACCATGTTTCACGGTGAGGATGGTGTGTTCAGGGTGCAGTGTTAGTTTTCCGCCACACATAGCGTTTTGGTTTTAGGCCAAAAAGTTCAATGTTGGTCTCATCTGACCAGAGCACCTTCTTCCACATGTTTGCTGTGTCCCCCACATGGATTCTCACAAACTTCAAAAAATGTATTTTTTCTTGCCACTCTTCCATAAAGGGCAGATTTGTGGAGAACACGACTAATAGTTGTCCTGTGAACAGATTCTCCCACCTGAGCTGTGGATCTCTGCAGCTCCTCCAGAGTTACCATGGACCTCTTGGCTGCTTCTCTGATGAATGCTCTCCTTGCCCGGCCTGTCAGTTTAGGTGGACGGCCATGTCTTGGTAGGTTTGCAGTTGTGCCATACTCTTTCCTTTTTCGGATGATGGATTGAACAGAGCTCCGTGAGATGTTCAAAGCTTGGGATATTTTTTTATAACCTAAATCTGCTTTAAGCTTCTCCACAACTTTATCCCTGACCTATCTGGTGTGTTTCTTGGCCTTCATGATGCCGTTAGTTCACGAATGTTCTCTAACAAACCTCTGAAGGCTTCACAGAACAGCTGTATTTATACTGAGATTAAATTACACACAGGTGGTCTCTATTTACTAATTAGGTTACGTCTGAAGGCAATTGGTTCCACTAGATTTTTGTTAGGGGTATCAGAGTAATGAAGGCTGAATATAAAATGTCCCCCCCCCCCCACACACACACTTTTCACATATTTATTTGTAAAAAAATGTTGAAGACCATTTATCAAACGTTTACGTTTTTGGCTGTAACATGACAAAATGTGGAAAACTTCAAGGGGTATGAATACTTTTTCAAGGCACTGTATGTATCTGGAGAGCGGTGATGTCACTCCCGTCTAATATAACTTATATCTGGAGAGCGGTGATGTCACTCCCGTATAATATAACTTATAGGAAGGAATTTTTTTCCTCTGCTGCAGCAATTGGTCAGCTCAGCTAGGGGTTTTTCGCCTTCCTCTGGATCAACAGCAGGTGTCCCCCCCCCCCCGCTTCATCAACAACTCCACCCCCCCCGTAGCAGTGACAGCCATCAGAGCCTCCATCCTCTCAGCAAGCTCAACATCGCCACATCAGTATCATCATCAGATCATCCTTCCTTCAGCAACTTTGTCTTTTCTCACCATGTGCATTTTCAAATACTCAGCGAACGCCCTCCACAGGCTAAGAAATACCACCTCAACATTACCAACCTACATTCAAAAACGACTACAAAAAGAACAACTACTAAGAACCAACCTACAATCAACCATAAGGAGACACCAATTCAACCACAACAACTAGCATGTGCCCTGATCAACACCAGATCTGCAGTCAAGCACAGACTAGAAATCCACGACTTCATCATCGAAAACAACATAGATTGCCTTTTCATCACGGAAAGCTGGCTAACATCCGACTGCAACGCCATCTTAACCGAATTGGTGCCTGAGAACTACAGTATCCTAACTGAGCATAGAAGAGGAAAAAGGAGGAGGCCTAGCAGTAATCTTCAAATCTCACCTCGCACTCACCAACATCACAGAACTCAGTGCCATTCATGGAAACACTCTTCCTTCATCTTCAAACAACACCCCAAGACACTATGCACATACTACTATGCTACAGACCTCCAGGGCCGAAGACCAATCTCCTTACACCCTTCACGGAATTCATCTCAACACTCACCCTGAAGAACAAAAACTTTCCGGTACTTGGAGACTTCAACCTCTGGGCAAACTCCACCCTCGACCCTATCGCCACCGCCTGCATCAACCAACTGGAAGAACTAGGTCTCCAGCAACTGATAAATGCTCCTACACATGGTTCAGGACATATTTTGGACCCCATCTTAAAAAAAATATGGACATCAACATATTTGACAACGTACCGCTACCCTGGACCACCACCATCAAATTCAAAATCGCCACCAACACCACCCTCCAAAAACGGAATCACGCAATAACAACAAACTGGTCTAGATCTCAGAAGAAACTACACTCCGCACTCTTCAAAACCACATTATCAAACAAAATGGCAATGATAAATTTAAACCACTCAACTGAACAAACACTCAACTCCTTAGATAAGGCATTACTACAAACGGCAGACTCAGTGGCCCCAAAACACAGAACACTCATCCGCAAAAAAAACTCGGGATGGTTTACTGGCACCCTTACTCTACTGAAGCGCGAACGCAGAAGAGCTGAAAGAGCCTGGAGAAGAATCTCCACTAAGGAAAACCACTCAAACTACAAAGCTCTCACCAGGAAATATCACAAAGCAATCTTCAAAGCAAAAAAAGAATATTTATCGAACACCATCTCAACAGCCTTAAAGCGCCCTCGGGAACTGTTCAAAATAGTCGCCCAGACTATGAACCCAACCTGCCTAGAGCCCCCAGCAAATGAAACTCAAGAATTTTGCAATAAGCTATCGGACTTCTTCATCGACAAAATCAATAACATCCGAGAAACAATTCAACAGAAAAAAACTACCAACCTCGATCAACGAAAGCAAAAAGAGGAAAGCGATACAAACATCACACAAGGCCCGAAATTCTCACTAATCCCAATCACCACTGACAGCACCAAAAACATCATCAGAAGCCTCAGAGACAGCACTTCACCAAACGACATCATTCCCACAAAACTTCTGAAAGAATGTTCCGACATCCTCGGTCCCACTATAACACACCTCATAAATCAGTCATTCAAAGAAGGGACTGTCCCCATCGCCCTCAAGCAAGGCATTGTCAAACCTCTTCTAAAGAGACCCAACCTCGACCCTTAAGACCCTAACTACTGCAGTGCAGACCGATAACAAGCCTCAACACCATCTCCAAGGTCATGGAGAAAGCAGTCGTACAACAGCTACAACTCCACCTGGACACACACAATCTCTTGTCTTGGACCCCCTGCAATCAGGCTTCCGCCCAGGCCACGGCACAGAAACGGCACTCCTCAAAGTATGGGACGACGCCCTCGAAGCTGCAGATGACGGAGAATCAAGTCTCCTGGTACTGCTGGACCTCAGTGCAGCGTTCGATACAGTGGACCACAACACCCTACTCATCCGCCTCACGGAAGAAGCGGGAGTCACAGATTCAGAGCTACAAAATCGCTCTCAGACAGTGAAATAGGAGCCTTCACCTCTAAAAACCCAGGCAATATCGTGTCCCTCAAGGGTCACCTTTATCACCAGTCCTCTTCAACATCTGTATCCGTCCGCTCCTCAAAATCATCAGAAATTCGGACCTCCGCTACAACTCGTACGCTGACGACACGCAACTCTACTTTCGGATCACCGGACAAAAAGACCACTATCAACAACTAGAAAAATGCCTCACATTGATAGACAACTGGATGACCACTAGCTTACCTCAAACTCAACGGATCCAAAACAGAGCTTCTCCTACTACATGCAAACCAAAACTCAAAAAACAAGAACCCTTGGACTCCGCCCACCGTCTTTGGACAGACCATCGCCCCAAGCACCAAAGTCAAAAGTCTTGGAGTCATTTTCGACTCAGAAATGTCAATGGATGCACAAATTGGATCAGTAGTCAGCGCATCTCACCACCTTCTTCACCTGCTACGCAGACTCATCCCCTTCATTCCTAAAGAGGACAAAGCAGCAGTAGTTGGAACCATCATTAACTCCCGACTCGACTACGCAAACTCCCTCTACGCCGGACTACCTAAATACCAGATTGCACGCCTACAACTCATCCAAAACACCGCAGCAAGACTGATAACAGGAAAAAAAACTCTGGGAACCCATTTCCCCATCCCTGAGGAGCCTACATTGGCTAACCATAAAGGATCGGATCACATTCAAGACCCTCTGCCTCACCCACAAATGCCTACATGGAAACGCGCCTCAGTACCTATGCGAGAAAATAAAACGCTACGTACCTAATCGCAGTCTTCGATCAACCTACCAAAACCTCCTCCACGTTCCCAAATCCCGCTACAAATCAAAGGGAGGACGAAGATTCGCAGTCCAAGGACCTCGGCTATGGAACACTCTACCGACCAACATCCGTATGGAAGAAAACCATCAGGCCTTCAGGAAGAAACTCAAGACCTACCTATTCTACCCTGTTTCCCCAAAAATAAGACCTAGCGTGATTGTCGGTGATGGCTGCAATATAAGCCCTACCCCCCAAATAAGCCCTAGTTAAAGTCCTTGTTGGTCTTATTTCCAGGGTAGGGCTTATTTTCGGGGAAACAGGGTAGGGCTTATTTGGGGGGTAGGGCTTATATTGCAGCCATCACCGACAATCACGCTAGGTCTTATTTTCAGGGAAACAGGGTAACAAGCTGGACCCACAGGATGGACCAAGCGCATTGAGGCGATTCAGTTTGCATTTGCAGCGCTATACCAGTCATTCATTCATATCTGGAGAGTGGTGATGTCACTCCCGTATAATATATCTTATATCTGGAGAGTGGCGATGTCACTCCTGTATAATATATCTTATATCTGGAGAGCGGTGATGTCACTCCCGTATAATATATCTTATATCTGGAGAGTGGTGATGTCACTCCCGTATAATATATCTTATATCTGTAGAGTGGCGATGTCACTCCTGTATAATATATCTTATATCTGGAGAGTGGTGATGTCACTCCTGTATAATATATCTTATATCTGGAGAGTGGTGATGTCACTCCCGTATAATATATCTTATATCTGGAGAGCGGTGATGTCCCTCCTGTATAATATATCTTATATCTGGAGAGTGGTGATGTCACTCCTGTATAATATATCTTATATCTGGAAAGAAGTGATTTCACTGTCAGCTCCAACTCTCAGGGCCCGGGGCCCCTCACACACGCACACATTATTCCCCTTTCAGAAGAGAACAGAACTTTGACTTCTTTCTTTCGGGCAGAATTGTGGAAGTTGTGGCCAAACATCAGATTGGAGCCATGTGTGTCGGGGGGGGGGGGGGAAGAGATGGAAGAGGGTGGTTGTGGGAAGATGGTGAAGCTCTAATGAGGTCTCTGGGGCCGAGTCGGATGAGAGGACACCAATGGGGGGTCCTGGATTTTGTCCAGTGTCTGGCGGCGAGGGAGGTCAGGTAATCAGGTTTGGAGCCATGGCATTGAGGGCTCAATCTGGTGCTATGGATAGCATTCTGTAGTTTAGACAAACAAATTGTGTCACGGGGACAGGAAGTGAGGAACTGCCTGGTGTCACAGGGACAGGAAGTGAGAAAAATCTCCCCAACGGGGGGGGGGGGGGGGGGGGGGTCACACAGAAAAGAAAACAGAACAGAATTTGTACCCCATCCTATCAATAAAAGAAAAAAAAATGTTATTTGTCTGGATGCAAACGATAATTCAAATCTCCTGCCAAAAAATGCACCAGAAATGTGAGCACTGAGCGCGGGGGCTTTGGTGTAAGTCGGCTCTTATCCATCAGCGCTTCTATGTAAACTAACCTGAAATTCTTGTTTTCTCGACAATATTATTGTTCATAAAAGATAAGGACAGAAGACGATGTGTGAAGAGCGCGGTACAATCCGATCCGTTTCCTTATGCAGAACACCACAAAATGTCCCCATTGTGGGCGACCTCCGACCCCTCGTTTTCAGTTTAGTGCCATCCTGCCTTCGAGGGCCGACTGTGTTTTTTTTTTTTAAATGCCAAATAGGCGTCCGCCAGCGGGGCATCCGAATGAATGTTGGAAATTGCGTGACGGGTCGCTGAAAGTCTCATTTCAGAAAATCCGGACAGAATGCCCCCTAATTATACAATTTTTTCCCGGGAAACATGGAGTTCAGAGAGGGTCGGCGGGAAATTCTGCGATCGTTTCTCCGCATTACGGTCTACTAAAACTGGAGAGTGCAAAATCTGGTGCAGATGTGTATAGAAACCAATCAGCTTCCAGGTTTAAGGCTCCATTCCCACTTGTGCGACTCCAAAGTCGTGCGATTTTCATTGCGACTTTGGATGGGTGCGACTTGGATGTTGGCTGTCGCATTGATAACATTAACCCCCGTAACGTCGGTGCCTCCCGGCCCTTTAAGGCATTTCTAATGCCAGCAGGCGGGGTGGGATCTATGATTATGTGACCACCGTGATTGGCTGTCACAGCGGTCACATGATCGGAAAGCTCCTAAATTCAAATAGGGATTGTGAGCCTACCGGTAACTATGCCGGGAGCTCATCGGGTGGTACACAAATTTGCGACCTCTCTGTGTCGAGGCCCACCCGCCGAGAGGCCACATATTTGCGTACTGTCAGCGCTAAGAGGTTTAGGATGCCTCTTTCTTGCAACTTTTGAGAGTGTACATTGCAGTCTATGGCACTCAAGTCGCATCAAAGTAGTAAAGGAAACTTTTTAAAGTCAACTTTGATGTAACTTTGGATGTGTGTGACTTGGATGCGGCTTTGGCTGTTGACTTTGGCTTTGACTGTTGCACAGCTGTCGCATTGAGAACATTAAGATGCGACTTTTAAAAGTTTACATTGCAGCCTATGGCACTTATAAGTGGCATCAAAGTAGTGCAGGTTATGAAAAGAAGGGGGGGTAAACCAATGCGCAAAACCAAGATTCACTACAAATGGTAAAATAAACATAAAGGATGTGAGAAGCCCGCCAACATATATAAGTGTTCCCACACAGAAATAGGTAATGAAAAACTATTCTAGTTAGCGCCACATACTTTCTTATTTTCAAAGTAGTGCAGGTACCTTTTTAAAGTCAACTTTGATGCAACTTTGTATGGGTGCGACTTGGCTGCGGGTTTGGCTTTGACTGCTGCACAACTGTCACATTGATAACATTAGGATACGACTTTCATGTGACCTTTGAGAGTTTACATTGCAGTCTATGGCACTCAGGTCACATGAAAGTCGCATCAAAGTAGTGCAGGAACCTTTTAAAAGTCAACTTTGATGTAACTTTGAATGGGTGCGACTTGGATGCGGCTTTGGCTGTTGGCTTTGACTGTTGCACAACTGTCGCATTAAAAACATTAGGATGTGACTTTTGAGAGTTTACGCAGCAGTCTATGGCACTCTAGTCGCATGAAAGTCGCATCAAAGTAGTGCATGGAACTTTTTAAGTCTCTGCGACTTGAAGTCGCATAGATTTAGATGGCCTTCATTGAAATTCATGGGCTGCGACTTGTCATGCGAGAAGAACAGCTGGTTGTTAAGGAGCGGGCCGGAAAGCCGGCCGCCGCATCCTTGACAACCGATGACTTATCAGCTGTCAGCAGGCTTCCCCACTGACAGCTGTGGGGGCTGCCATTTTACACTTAAAAGTAGGCAGTCATTCTGGCTGTCGTCCTTATCCTCACTTCACTAATTAATGAGACAATCAACAAGCACCAGTCAGAGGTTCTGTTTATGCAATGAGCTCAAGGACAATCAACTTACCTGGTGTGTCCTCCTCCATCCCACGCTCTTCCTGACTCCACCCACAGTTCATGTCACGGCCCACCACACGTCACCTCCACCAATGCCTTCTGCTCCCCCTGCCACCTCTTATTGCTGATCCTGCCTCTGCACTCTGTTCTATCCACCAACTCCTACCTCTTCCCACACTACTCCACCACGACTTCCCTCACCACTCCACCCCTTTCCTCACCACTTCACCTCCCACCACTTCCCCACCAATCCACCACCACCTCCCACTTCCCATTACTCCTTTTATCACCTCACACCAATGCATGCTGCTCCCTCTGCCATCTCCTGCTTCTAATGCTGTCCCTGCACACTGCTCCCCCCAAAATTTTCCATGACTTCTCCCACTAGATTTCACTGCTCCTTCTTCTACTACCTCCCACTGCCCGCTGTTCCCTCTGCCACCTCCTGCTGTTATTTCTGCCTCTACTCCCTACTGATCCCACCACTTACTACTTCTAACCCAATCGACTTCCACTCCTTCTCCTGTCGCCTCCCAATGCCCACACCACCACTTCCCGCTACTCATCCATCACCGCTTGCTGCTCACCCTACCACCTCCCACTGCTCACCTTACCACTTCCCACCGTTCATCCTACCACCTCCCACTTCTCACCCTACCACCTCCCACAGCTCGCCCTACAGGCTACCACCTCCCATTGATCAACCTACCACCTCCCACTGCTCACCTTACCAGTTCCCACCGTTCATCCTACCACCTACCACCCTCCACCGCTCGCCCTACAGGCTACCACCTCCCATTGATCAACCTACCACCTCCCACTGCTCACCTTACCAGTTCCCACCGTTCATCCTACCACCTACCACCCTCCACCGCTCGCCCTACAGGCTACCACCTCCCATTGATCAACCTACCACCTCCCACTTCTCACCCTACCACCTCCCACAGCTCGCCCTACAGGCTACCACCTCCCATTGATCAACCTACCACCTCCCACTGCTCACCTTACCACTTCCCACCGTTCATCCTACCACCTCCCACTCTCACCCTACCACCTCCCACAGCTCGCCCTACAGGCTACCACCTCCCATTGATCAACCTACCACCTCCCACTGCTCACCTTACCAGTTCCCACCGTTCATCCTACCACCTACCACCCTCCACCGCTCGCCCCTACAGGCTACCACCTCCCATTGATCAACCTACCACCTCCAACTTCTCACCCTACCACCTCCCACAGCTCGCCCTACAGGCTACCACCTCCCATTGATCAACCTACCACCTCCCACTATTCGTCCCACCACCTCCCACCACTTGCTCCCATTGCTCCTTTTACCGCCATTCTCTGCTCGCCTTACCAACTTCCACTGCTCTTCCCATTAGCTGCCAATTTGCCTCCCGCCACCCCACCCCCTACTTCTCCCACCACCTCCCACTGCTCTGAGGGTTTTGAACCTCAGTAGATTCAATGGATATAGTGTATATTAATGTTCGGTGGACTCATCAGATGACTACCCGTTCCGTGTCAGCGACTCGCTAGGTAATAAAGCCAGGGATGAAAATGACAAACCCTGAGCCTCCACAAGACTGCAATGGCGGCTTCCACGTTTTTATCCCGACCGGTCTCCTTTAAGCGAGACCCCCGCACACTCTTCATAACATTCTTGATTTCTGAAGGTAGATTTTACTCCTCCCGGAAAAACGTTCCTACCACTGAGCCGTTCCTATAGAGGTGACATCTCTGAGGACCTTCCCTCCGTCACAGACCTTCACCCCTTGACATGACATCTTAGCGGGCGGTCAGCACAACTGACACAGCGAAGAAATCACCAGAAGAGCCAGTGAAATGTGACGGAATCCAACCGCGCTCCTGTACAGGGCGGCAATGACATTTTACGGGTCACTCCACCCAACACTGACATTTGTTACAGCAGACGTTGGTGACAGAATGGAATTACCTGTTGGCTTCTTGGGGTCGAATTTTCAAGAATCCTCTTCTGCGTTCCCAGAGTCTCACTTCCCCGCCACACTCTCCAGAAAACAAAATCAAATACCCAGTGCTGGAGCGAGGTCACCTAAAGCCCAGGGCAAACATGCCAACCCCCCCCCCCCCCCCCCCCACATAAGCATTATGTGTCGGCAAAAATACTCCCACACTCACACCCCCACCAAAAAAAATATATATATTATATAATCACTAATCTGCATTATTTTCTCCTAAGCGTAAACTTCCCCCTCCTCTCAGTACAAATTCGCCCCCCTGCTGAATTACCCCCGCCAGCACACGTCTCTGCCCCATCCATCCCCCGAGCACAAATACCCCCCTAAAAAATCACCCCTCCTAGCACAAATCTTCCACCCCTCAACCCCCCAATCACCACCTAGTCTTCTCTCACTTATCCCCCCTCCATGTAGACTTCTCTCACTTTACCCCCCAATCACCACCACCATCTAGGCTTCTCTCATTTTATCCCCCCCCCCCCTTCATCTAGACTTCTCTCACTTTATCCCCCCCCCCCCCCCTTTCATCTAGACTTCTCTAACTTTATTCCCCCCACCACCACCATGATCTAACCTTCTCTCTAAATTCCCCTCTTCCCCCCACCATCTAGACTTCTCTCACTTTACCCCCCCCCCCCCAATCACCACCACCATCTAGACTTCTCTCACTTTATCCCCCCTTCATCTAGACTTCTCTCACTTTATCCCCCTCTTCATCTAGACTTCTCTCACTTTATCCCCCCATTCATCTAGACTTCTCTCATTTTATCCCCTCATCTAGACTTCTCTCACTTTATCCCCCCCCCCCATGATCTAATCTTCTCTCTAAATTCCCCTCTTCCCCCACACCCTCTAGTCTCCTCTCGCTCCCCCCACCATCTAGTCTTCTCTCACTTATTGCCCCCCCCCCCCCCCAGACTTCTCCTCCCTTATCCCCACCACCACAATCTATTCCGCTCTCCCTTTATTCCCCTCTCCCCCAACACCATCTAGTCTCCTCTCCCTCCCCCCTTCATCTAGTCTTCTCTCCCTTTATCCCCCCCTCCTCTCCCCAACCACAATCTAGTTTCCTCTCCCTCCACCGCCATCTAGTCTCCTCTCCCTCCCCCCTTCATCTAGTCTTCTCTCCATTTATCCCCCCCACCCCAACCACCATCTAGTCTCCTCTCCCTCCACTGCCATCTAGTCTTCTCTCCCTTTATTCCCCCCCCCATCCCAACCACATTCTAGTCTTCTCACGCTTCTTCTACCCCTCCCTCCACCGCCATCATGTTTTCTCTCCCTTTATTCCCCCTTCCACCACACCATCTAGTCTCTTCTCTCCCTTTCCCCCCACCACAATCTAGTCTCCCCCCACCCCCCCCCCCCCACCACCACCTAGTCTTCTCATCCTTCCACTACCCACTCCCCCACCACCATCTAGTCTTTTCTCCCTTTATCCCCCCCCCACCCTCTAGTCTTCTCTCCATTTACCCCCCCCCCCCCCTCCCACCATCTAGATTTCTGTTAAGTCCCCCTTTTCCTCCCTGATCCACCCCCCTTCAAGACTTCCCTCTCTTAACCCCCCCCCCCCAGCCCTGCATGTAGTCATGTAGCCTTCTCTCCCTTCATTTCTTCGTACCCCCCCACCCCCCCAACTTCCTTTCTCCTACTAACCCCCCACCTATCCACAATCTTGACTTCCCTTTATTTATATCCCCCCATCCAGGCTTCTTACTCTTTATTCCACCCCCCTCTCTTTTTGGCTCATTTTCTCTTGTGGCCGGGAGGGATCATCTTCCAGAATTAGATGACATTTCCAATCTCAGAAATTCTCGCTCATGTTCAGGTGACAGTGATGCTGCCTCTGAAAATCTCCCCAATCCTGGAGATCAGCTGTAAGACCTCCGAATCGCAGATTTCAGAGTCAGAAAGGAAATCGGCTTCATAAATATGGAGAAGGTAGAGAGCCCGGCGGACAGATCTATGGGCCGGCTTAGTGGGGAGCGCACGGTTCTCATATACTCCATACTGAGGGATTATTACACTGCGAATATCACCAACAGCCAACACTACACTGACCTGGTTTATATATATATATATATATATATATATATATATATATATATATATATATATATATATAGATATAGATATAGATATAGATATAGATATATATATATATCTATATAGATATAGATAGATATCTATATATATATATATATATATATATAGATATCTATATCTACCGTATATACTCGAGTATAAGTCGTTCCGAGTACAAGTCGAGGCCTTAATTTACCACAAAAAAAATGGGAAAAACTTATTGACCCGAGTATAAGACGAGGGTGAGAAATGCACAGCTACTGTAAGTGGAAAAGAGGGTCAACAATGCCCATTTGCAGCCTCACTGTGCCCATTTGCAGCCATAGGTCCCCCAAACTTCAAACTCGGTAGTTAAGGGTTCCTAGATGCCCCCTAGCTGCAGCCAAAATTTGGGGTCTCTGAACCCAAAGGGTCCCAAAATGACCCTGCTGCAGATGGACACAGTTGACTGAATTTGGGGCCCCGTATCTTGGGGCCACTTAGTGCTAAGAACCCCAAATTTGGTGTGCAAACCCAGTGGAACTAGCACCATAAAATATTCAAAGCTGTGGTTTCTAGCATCAAGTGACCCCGAGATACAGGGCCCCAAAAATTGGTTCAGAATAGCAGAATAGCTTCTATAGCAGAGAATGACATTTTCCGAACCGGAATTCCACTGGGTTTGCACATCAAATTTGGGGTTCCTAGCACCAAGTGGCCCTGAGATACAGGGCCCCAAAGTTGGTTCGGAAAATAAATTTTTTTGCTGCAGAAAAGTGCTTGACTCCAGTATAAGTCGAGGGGGCACTTTCAGCACAAAAAAATGTGCTGAAAAACTCGACTTATACTCGAGTATATACGGTATATGTATATATATATAGATATATATATCTATATCTATATATATAATATATATATAGATATAGATATATATAGATATATATATATATATATATATATATATATATACAGTGCCTTGCAAAAGTATTCGGCCCCTTGAACTTTTCAACCTTTTGCCACATTTCAGGCTTCAAACATAAAGATATAAAATTTTAATTTTTTGTGAAGAATCACCAACAAGTGGGACACAATTGTGAAGTGGAACGAAATCTATTGGATATTTTAACTTTTTTAGCAAATAAAAAACTGAAAAGTGGTGCGTGCAAAAGTATTCGGCCCCTTTACTTTCAGTGCAGCAAACTCACTCCAGAAGTTCAGCGAGGATCTCTGAATGATCCAATGTTGTCCTAAATGACTGATGGTGATAAATAGAATCCACCTGTGTGTAATCAAGTCTCTGTATAAATGCACCTGCTCTGTGATAGTCTCAGGGTTCTGTTGAAAGCGCAGAGAGCATCATGAAGACCAAGGAACACACCAGGCAGGTCGTAATACTGTTGTGGAGAAGTTTAAAGCCGGATTTGGATACAAAAGGATTTCCCAAGCTTTAAACATCCCAAGGAGCACTGTGCAAGCGATCATTTTGAAATGGAAGGAGTATCAGACCACTGCAAATCTACCAAGACCTGGCTGTCCCTCTAAACTTTCAGCTCAGACAAGGAGAAGACTGATCAGAGATGCAGCCAAGAGGCCCATGATCACTCTGGATGAACTGCAGAGAACTACAGCTGAGGTGGGAGAGTCTGTCCATAGGACAACAATCAGTCGTACACTGCACAAATCTGCCCTTTATGGAAGAGTGGCAAGAAGAAAGCCATTTCTCAAAGATATCCATGAAAAGTCTCGTCTAAAGTTTGCCACAAGCCACCTGGGAGACACACCAAACATGTGGAAGAAGGTGCTCTGGTCCGATGAAACCAAAATCCAACTTTTTCGCCACAATGCAAAACGATATGTTTGGCGTAAAAGCAACACAGCTCATCACACTCAACACACCATCCCCACTGTCAAACATGGTGGTGGCAGCATCATGGTTTGGGCCTGCTTTTCTTCAGCAGGGACGGGGAAGATGGTTAAAATTGAGGGGAAGATGGATGCAGCCAAATACAGGACCATTCTGGATGAAAAACCTGTTGGAGTCTGCAAAAGACCTGAAACTGGGACGGAGATTTATCTTCCAACAAGACAATGATCCCAAACATACAGCAAATCTACAAAGGAATGGTTCACAAATAAACGTATCCAGGTGTTAGAATGGCCAAGTCAAAGTCCAGACCTGAATCCAATCGAGAATCTGTGGAAAGAGCTGAAAACTGCTGTTCACAAACGCTCTCCATCCAACCTCACTGAGCTCGAGCTGTTTTGCAAGGAAGAATGGGCAAGAATTTCAGTCTCTCGATGTGCAAAACTGATAGAGACATACCCCAAGCGACTTGCAGCTGTAATCGCAGCAAAAGGTGGCTCTACAAAGTATTAACGCAAGGGGGCCGAATAATTTTGCACGCCCCACTTTTCATTTTTTTATTAGTTAAAAAAGTTTCAACAATCCAATAGATTTAGTTCCACTTCACAATGGTGTCCCACTTGTTGGTGATTCTTCACAAAAATAAAAATTTTATATCTTTATGTTTGAAGCCTGAAATGTGGCAAAAAGTTGAAAAGTTCAAGGGGGCCGAATACTTTCGCAAGCCACTGTATATATATATATATACACACACATACTATACTGTCAGAAGTATTGTCTAAAGTATTGGGACGCCTGCCTTTACACGCACATGAACTTTAATGGCGTCTCAGTCTTAGTCCATAGGGTTCAATATTGAGTTGGCCCCCCCTTTGCAGCCATAACAGCATGTTGGACAAGAAGGCCAGGCTTGTAGTCTACACTCTAATTCGTCCAAAGGTGTTCTGTTGAGGTCAGGACTCAATCAAGTTTCTCCACCCCAGACTCCCTCATCCATGTCTTTATGGCCCTTGCTTTGTGCACTGGTTCAAATCATTTGGTGGAGGGGAATTATGGTGTGGGGTTGTTTTTCAGGGGTTGGGTTTGGCCCCTTAGTTCCAGTGAAGGTAACTCTAAAGGCCTCAGCATACCAAGACATTTTGGACAATTTCATGCTCACAAATTTGTGGGAACAGTGTGGGGACAGCCCCTTTCCGTTCCAACATGACTGAGCACCAGTGTACAAAGCAAGGGCCATAAAGACATGGATGAGCGAGTTTGGGGAGGAGGAACTTGACTGGCCTGCACAGAGTCCTGACCACAACCCGATAGAACACCTTTGGGATGAATTAGAGCGGAGACTGCAAGCCAGGCCTTCTCGTCCAACATCAGTACCTGACCTCACAAATGCGCTTCTGGAAGAATGGTCAAACATTCCCATAGACACACTCCTAAACCTTGTGGACGGCCTTCCCAGAAGAGTTGAAGCTGTTATAGCTGCAAAGGGTGGGCCACCTCAATATTGAACCCTACGCACCAATACCCCGTACACACGATCGGACTTTCCTACAACAAAACCGTGGAATTTTGTTCGAAGGTTGTTGGCTCTAACTTGTCTTGCATACACACAGTCACACAAATGTTGGCCAACAATTACAAATGTAGTGATGTACTATGTGGTTTTTCAGCTTTTTTGGCACCATTTGGGCTCCTTCTGCTAATTTCGTGTTAGTAGAAGTTTAGCGAGTGTTGATTCGCGCTTTTTTGTTTTTGCGTTTTTAATTTAGCGCTATTATTATTAATATTATTATTCTTGATATCACTAGAAAAAAAAGCCTTTGAAAATCCGTTTGCAATAACTCCATCAGTATCACCAGCAAAGCAGCTTCATTATTATCCCATTAAAGAAGAAGAGAATTGTGCGCTGCATTTGGAGATTTCCTAATTTGCCGGCGTCACAAATGTTAATTCTCCATTACGAACGCAAGTTTACAAGACCGGACGCTTCTGCGTCTGAGCATGCATGGACTTTTGTCCGAAGGACTTGTGTACACACGATCGGAAAGTCCGACAACACAAATTAGCTGGCGGAAAATTTGAGAACCTGCTAGCCAACATTTGTTTGGCGGAAAGTCCAACAACAAATGTTCGATGGAGCAAAAACACGGTCGGACTTTCCGCCAACAAGCTCACATCCAACATTTGTTGTCGGAAAATCCGATCGTGTGTACGGGGCATAAGACTGGGATGCCATTAAAATTCATGTGCGTGTAAAGGCAGGCATACCAATACTTTTGACAGTATAGTGTGTGTGTGTATATATAAATAAATGTTCTCTGAGACGTTCACACATATTGTAACTTCCTCATCCTTTCATCTCTTGGCCTCCACTAGCAGCAGATCATACACCATTATTTACAATATGCACGTGTGGCCATGTTCCTCTATGTCTATCTAAGGATGCACTCACATGTGGATGCACTCACATGTGGAGACCAGTGCGTCCATTCGTGGAGGTCTACACTGCTGGGATAGTCAGAGCGACGGGTCATCAACCAAATAAGCACTAGGTGTAAGGATCTGATTGTACAATATCTCCACCAACAATCTAGTGGTCTAGTGCAGTGATTCTCAACCAGGGTTCCTCAAAACGTTACTAGGGGTTCCTACAGCATTGGGCAATTTCTGCCTCTCAGATAAGTTCTCACTGACACCATTGATCTTTTTAGCTATCTGTAAGGAGGTAATTCTTCCTGATGACCACAAGTGTAAGGACCTCTCTTCCCACCGATTATCACACTAATGAGTTGTAGAGTTCTAATATTTAGCAGGGGTTCCTTGAGACCAGAAAACTATTTCAAGGGTTCCTCTGTGTTTAAAAGGTTGAGAAAGGCTGGTCTAGTCGCAGGAATCTTCAAACTACGGCCTCCAGCTGTTGAGGAACTACACGTCCCATGAGGCATTGTAAAACTCTGACATTCACAGACATGACTAGGCATGATGGGGATTGTAGTTCCTGAACAACTGGAGGGCCGTAGTTTGAAGACCCCTGGACTCTAGTGCAAGAGCCTGCCTGATTGGATACAGATTGATTGAATAGTTTAGGTACGTCCTCATAAATACATGGCTTTGGTAAATGCAAAGTTGACTGCACAGAGATTGTACAATGATGCCGCGTACACACGACTGGACTTTTCGACGGCAAATTCGATCGCGTGGGGGCTGCATCGGACCTTTTCGGTCAAAAAATCTGACGGTCTTTAGAAACGGAACGTGTTTCAAATCTTTCCGAAGGACTCGAGTCCTATCGAAAAAAAATACGCTTATCTGTATGCTAATCTGACGGACCAAAAAGGACGCAAGGGCAGCAATTGGCTACTGGCTATGAACTTCCCTACTCTAGTCCGGTCGTACGTCATCACGTTCGAATCAGTCGGACTTTGGTCCCCTATCATGCCAGAGGCCCCCCATCACATCAGAAGTCTCCCATCAAGTCGGAGGTCCCCCATCACATCAGGAGGTCCCCCATCACATCAGAGGTCCCCCTATCACATCAGAGGTCCCCTATCATGCCAGAGGCCCCCCATCACATCAGAAGTCTCCCATCAAGTCGGAGGTCCCCATCATCTCAGGAGGTCCCCCATCACATCAGAGGTCCCCTATCATGTCAGAGGTCCTGCCATCAAGTCAGAATTCCCCCACCATGCCAGAGCCCCCCACCCCATCACATCAGAGGTCTCCATCAAGTCGGAGGTCCCCATCATCTCAGGAGGTTCCCATCACATCAGAGGTCCCCTGTCGGAGTGCAGTCCGTTGAAAAGTCCGCTCGTGTGTACGCGGCATAGGATTGTAAGGCATATGGTGAGATTAGCATTGTATTATCTCGCGCTGGTCAGATGACATTACTTTAATGTCTATTCATTTGTACAGCACCACAGAAGATGACAG
>JBBDGP010005155.1:0-42500 GCA_037952835.1 Lithobates septentrionalis
ACTTGTAAGACCGCAGCGCAAATACGGTGTGACAGAAAGCATTGCAACAACCGAAAAAAAGTGTTAATACCAGTATTATATAGTGATAACATATCCATTCAAAGATAAAATAATGTGATCATCACTGTTTTGCAATTCCAAAAAACGCACAAAAAAGCAAAAGGAAAAAAAAAAAAGAAAAAAAAAAGAAAGAAAAAAGACAGCAAAAAAAAAATAAAATCAATATGCGATTTTTCTTTTTGAGTTTTTTGCTTTTCCTTTCTTCCTTTTTTTTGGCCTTTATTTTTAATTTCTTGTGTTTTTTTTTTTTTTTACTGTCTTTTTTTACTTTTTTTTTTTTTTTAAAGGAAAGTGTAGAAACAGACTAAACACTCCATCCCAAACCCCCCCCCCCCCAAAAAAAAGGTTTTGGCTGTCCATACACTTTATTGCACATTGCGCCTTTTTCATGGCCGTATGGCAGGTTATTGGGAAAGTTAATGATAAAAAAAAAAAAAGAAAACATGACAACCCCTTCTATAAAATAGATTTTTATTTTATTAGGGGGCGCTGATCACATGGTACCAACTGAAAAACGCACACGTACCTGGCCTCCGCAATGCCCATCACCGGGGCAACAAAATAAAGAGGTAAAATGAGACAATAAAATGGTCACAAATTACCATCGAAGTGATAACATTTAAACCTTCTAGTTAATACTGTCAAAAGAATGTTACCAAAAGTATATTAGATGTATCAAATCGGGGATTCTGATCCTCTCCGGGCCAAAAGAAGTGCCGAGATGTTTTCAGGAAGCTTCAGACAGCACCCTGCTGGCCCCTCCCGCCAGCCATGATCTGCCTTGCATTGCATAGAGAAGCACAGAGACCCAGTGATAGACATGTGCCCTGCCGAATTTCATTATCGGTTGAAATTCGAAACTTGGAAAAAATTGAATTTGTTACGTTCCATTCATTTGGATGCGGTAATCGTAAATTCGGAAAATTTAGAAATCCGAAAATTGGAAAATCCGAAATAATAACTAACCAGGGGCGTTGCTAGGTCTACAAAAGATCTGGGGCTAGATCTGTAATATACGTGCGTGTATATATCCCCAGAGAGCCCCCCTTATATTAGGATCCCCAGAGAGCCTCCCCCCTGCATCAGGGTTCCTAGAAAGCCTCCCCCCTTAAACCAGGGTCCCCAGAGAGCCTCCCCCTTAAACCAGGGTCCCCAGAGAGCCCCCCCCCTTGCATCAGAGTTCCTAGAAAGCCTCCCCATTAAACCAGGGTCCCCAGAGAGCCTCCCCCTTACATCGAGTCCCCAGAGAGCCTCCCCCTTGCATTAGGGTCCCCAGAGAGCCTCCCCCTTGCATCAGGGTCCCCAGAGAGCCTCCCCTCCCCTTGGGGACCCCTACAGAGACTTGGGGCTATGGCCCCAAAAGCCACCCCCTAGCGACGCCACTGTAACCAACTAATAATAACTATTAAATTATAGGTATTGGAATTTCCTTTCAAATTTGGCTGTTTATGAACGTAACGAATACAAATTTATCCAAAGTTACGAATGCCGCATCTAAAAAATGGAACATAAAGAATTAATAATAATAATAATAATAAAACCTTTTTATTATTATTATTCATTAATATTAATTCATTACATTCCATTTGTTTAGATGCGGCATTCGTTATTTCGGATAATTTTTAACTTCGGATAAATTCGTATTCGTTACGTTCACTAACGGCCAAATTTGAAAGGAAATTCCAATACCTATAATTTATAAATAGTAATAGTTATTATTATTTCTAGTTAGCCATTATATTTTGGATTTTTAAATTTTTGGGTTTACAAATTTTCTGAAAAATTCGGCTTTTCGTTAATTAGAATATTTCCGAATTAACAAATTTGTCAAATTTAGTCGAAAGCCGAATTCGGAAACGAAACGAATTGCACAGGTCTACGCGATGATGACATCTCTGGGTCTAAAATGAGGTCATGAAAATGGAAAGGTTTAGCATGTTGAGGGGGGGGGGGGGGGGGGGGAGTTAGGGAAGGCAAATAATCAGCAGATTCTTCAAATTCTTTTATAAGAAAATTGTTAAAGCTGAACTCTGCGCATAAATAACAATACCCCCCCCCCCCCCCATCCCCAAAGCTGATGTTTGTTATCTGATACAGGGAAGTCTGTCCCGTACTCCACAGTCATGTAGATCTTCCTCCTGACCACTCTGGGTAATATAGACCGGTCATCCGCAAAGTCATTCTTCTTTCAGGTCTTGTTGCCGCCCCTTTTGCTGACATCATTTACATACCATGCAGTACCAGTGACCACCAGAAGGGGCACCAGAGCACATTCCAGCACTAGAGAGGAGCGCACTGTGCCTGCCGCAGATATGTAATTCTTCCTCTTTTTTTTTTTTTTTACATAACTCCCCAGTAAAACAAACCGAATCTGGGGCGGGGTGGGGTGGAAGATAAATGATTTCTGGATGGTCCAGAGTTTCCCTTTAAGAATGTAGTAATCCCCTAAATTGGTACTTTATGACCGGTTCTCCTTAAAGTGACAGACACAATATTCTCCAAAAATATTCCTTACACATCCACTACTTCCTAATAGCCCTGTAATCTATTTTTCATTCAATTGTTTCTTATTGTGTTTTTTGTCCCCTTGTAACATCCTCCATGGGCTCCCGAAACTACCCCTCCCCTACCCCACTTCCCTTTATTTGGAATGATCAGGGCATGTTAGTTGTGGTGATGTACACTGATCTTATCTTATACTACACATCCCATAGTCCATCACAGGAGCAAGCAAGACAGGGGGGCTACGCTTCCACATACACTGGCACCAAGGCAAGAGGGGCCTCCTACATACAGCATCACCAAGGCAAGGAGGGGGGCCTCCCCCATACGGCATTACCAAGGCGAGGGGGGCCTCCCTTCCCACATACAGCATCACCAAGGCAAGGGGGGGGGGCTACCTTCCCACATACAGCATCACCAAGGCAAGGGGGGGGGGCTACCTTCCCACATACAGCATCACCAAGGCAAGGGGGGGGGGGCTACCTTCCCACATACAGCATCACCAAGGCAAGGGGGGGGGCTACCTTCCCACATACGGCATCACCAAGGCAAGGGGGGGAGCTACCTTCCCACATACAGCATCACCAAGGGGGGGGGCTACCTTCCCACATACAGCATCACCAAGGCAAGGGGGGGTCTACCTTCTCACATACAGCATCACCAAGGCAAGGGGGGGAGCTACCTTCCCACATACAGCATCACCAAGGGAGGGGGGAGCTACCTTCTAACATACAGCATCACCAAGGGGGGGGGCTACCTTCCCACATACAGCATCACCAAGGGAGGGGGGAGCTACCTTCTAACATACAGCATCACCAAGGCAAGGGGGGCCTCCTACATACAGCATCACCAAGGCAAGGGGAGGCTATCTTTCCACATACAGCATCACTAAGGCAGGGGGGCTACCTTCCCATATACAGCATCAGCAAGGGGGGCTACCTTCTCACATACAGCATCACTAAGGCAGGAGGGCTACCTTCCCATATACAGCATCAGCAAGGGAGGCTACCTTCCCACATACAGCATCACCAAGGCAAGGGGGCTACCTTCCCACATACAGCATCACCAAGGCAAGGGGGGCTACCTTCTCACATACAGCATCACCAAGGCAAGGGGGGCTACCTTCTCACATACAGCATCACCAAGGCAAGAGGGCTACCTTCCCACATACAGCATCACCAAGGCAAGGGGGGTCTCCCGCATACAGCGGGGCAAGAGCAGGGGGGGGGGGGCTACCTTCTCACTAAGGATGCACCAATACCATTTTTATAACACTATGAGTACCAATGCTTTTTTTTTTTTTTTTTAGTACTCGCACATACTAATTACCTAGGAGGAGTAGGTAGGAGTTGGGTGAGGCTGGGCAGAGTAGCTGAGGTGAGGTGGAATAGGGATTGTGGGGTGGGAGAGCTGGTATGGAAAAAGCTGTGATCGCTGTGGGGGGGGGGGGGGGTCATTGGGAGATATGGGGGAAGAGGTAACAGCTGGAGGAGGGAAGACGGAGGCAACAGAAAGAAGTGAGAGCTGGCCGGAGGGGAGGAGGGTCAAGGATGGCACCCGCCAGAGAAGACAGCCAGGTGGAGGAGAGAGAGGAGGAGGCGGGGATGGCACCCGCCAGAGATGACAGCCTGCCGGAGAAGGGGAGGAGACGGGGATGGCAACCGCCAGTGAAGACAGTCGCCCAGAGGGGAGGAGAAGGGGATGTTGGCACCCGCCAGAGAAGACAGTCGGCCAGAGGGAGGAGGAGGCGGGGATGGCACCCGCCTGTGAAGACAATCGGCCAGAGGGGAGGAGGAGGCGGGGATGGCACCCGCCTGTGAAGACAATCGGCCAGAGGGGAGGAGGAGGCGGGGATGGCACCCGCCAGTGAAGACAGTCAGCCAGAGGGGAGGAGGAGACAGGGATGGCACCCGCCAGTGAAGACAGTCGGCCAGAGGGGAGGAGGAGGCGGGGATGGCACCCGCCAGTGAAGACAATCGGCCAGAGGGGAGGAGGAGGCGGGGATGGCACCCGCCAGTGAAGACAATCGGCCAGAGGGGAGGAGGAGGCGGGGATGGCACCCGCCAGTGAAGACAATCGGCCAGAGGGGAGGAGGAGGCGGGATGGCACCCGCCAGTGAAGACAGTCGGCCAGAGGGGAAGAGGAGACGGGGATGGTACCTGCCAGTGAAGACAGTCGGCCAGAGGGAAGAGGAGACGGGGATGGTACCCGCCAGTGAAGACAGTCGGCCAGAGGGGAAGAGGAGACAGGGATGGCATCCGCCAGTAAAAGACAGTCGGCCAGAGGGGAAGAGGAGACGGGGATGGCACCCGCCAGTAAAGACAGTCGGCCAGAGGGGAGGAGGAGGTGGGGATGGCACCCGCCAGTGAAGACAGTCTGCCAGAGGGGAGGAGGAGGCGGGGAGTGAAGACAGTTGGCCAGAGGAGGCGGGGATGGCAACCGCCAGTGAAGACAGTTGGCCAGAGGGGAGGAGGAGGCGGGACGGCACCCGCCAGTGAAGAGAGTCGCCTAGAGGGGAGGGTTAAGTGGGGATAGCACCCGCCAGAGAAGACAGTCGGCCAGAGGAGACGGGGATGGCAACCGCCAGTGAAGACAGTCGCCCAGAGGGGAGGAGAAGGGGGGGATGGCACCCGCCAGAGAAGACAGTCGGCCAGAGGGGAGGAGGAGGCGGGGATGGCACCCGCCAGTGAAGACAATCGGCCAGAGGGGAGGAGGAGGCGGGGATGGCACCCGCCAGTGAAGACAGTCGGCCAGAGGGGAGGAGGAGGCAGGGATGGCACCCGCCAGTGAAGACAGTCGGCCAGAGGGGAGGAGGAGGCGGGGATGGCACCCGCCAGTGAAGACAGTCGGCCAGAGGGGAGGAGGAGGCGGGGATGGCACCCGCCAGTGAAGACAGTCGGCCAGAGGGGAGGAGGAGGCGGGGATGGCACCCGCCAGTGAAGACAGTCGGCCAGAGGGGAAGAGGAGACGGGGATGGCACCCGCCAGTGAAGACAGTCGGCCAGAGGGGAGGAGGAGGCAGGGATGGCACCCGCCAGTGAAGACAGTCGGCCAGAGGGGAGGAGGAGGCGGGGATGGCACCCGCCAGTGAAGACAGTCGGCCAGAGGGGAGGAGGAGGCGGGGATGGCACCCGCCAGTGAAGACAGTCGGCCAGAGGGGAGGAGGAGGCGGGGATGGCACCCGCCAGTGAAGACAGTCGGCCAGAGGGGAAGAGGAGACAGGGATGGCAACCGCCAGTGAAGACAGTCGCCCAGAGGGGAGGGGAAGGGGGGGATGGCACCCGCCAGAGAAGACAGTCGGCCAGAGGGGAGAAGGAGGCGGAGATGGCACCCGCCAGAGAAGACAGTTGGCCAGCGGGGAAGAGGAGGTGGAGATGGCACCTGCTAGTGAAGACAGTTGGCCAGAGGGGAGCAGGAGGCGGGGATGGCACCCGCCAGAGAAGACAGTCACCCAGAGGGGAGGAGAAGGCGTTCTGTTCCCAAGCTGACGTCACTTCTGGTATCGGAGCATTTGCGTGAGTACCGATACTCGTGCAAATGCTTAGTATCGGCACGGATATCGGTATCTGTGCAACCCTACTTCTCACGTACAGCGGCACCAAGGCAAGGGGGGGCTACGTTCCCACCTACAGTGAACCAAGGCCGAGGGGTTACACTTCTACATACAATGGGACCAAGGCAGAGGGGCTACACTTCTACATACAATGGGACCAAGGCAGAGGGGCTACGCTTCTCCATACAATGGGACCAAGGCAGAGGGGCTACGCTTCTACATACAATGGGACCAAGGCAGAGGGGCTACGCTTCTACATACAGTGGGATCATGGAGAAGGAATGTAGCCACCCTCTAACACTAAATCAGATCACAGTCTCAAAAATGAAGGAATTTGGGAGAGGCTGAGAGAAACAGAACTTATATACTTTATTTTTTTAAGTATTGAGTTAATTAAATTAGAGTTTAGTGTCACTTTAGGCTCTGTGAATACTAATTAAATCCTTAATGTCCAAGGCACTATCATATTAAAGTGAGCTTCCCTGCAAGGGAGCGGCCATCTTTCAGCCCTACTCTAATGGCAGTTTTAAATCGCTACAATGACATCATGGACGCCGGGTCAGGCCAAGTCATCTTAGGACAGGCGCACTGCATAGACATTAATATAAGGCCTATTTGTTAGGATTTATAAAGACCCGGTCCAATTAGGAAATGCTGGAGACTACAAATAATCAGAAAAATACAAAATGGCGATCAACGTTTGTACAATAAAATGTCATTGGCACTTTTTTTCATTCTAGACACAAAAAACACTTCATTGTTCCGTCAGGAAACAGAAATATTCGATTGTTTATGAGAGTCCAGAAGGTGCGTGCCCAGCGGGTAATCTGTCCAATCGTTTACAGTCCTACTTTTTCCATTAAAGTAAACCAATAGATCAGCAATCTTTGGGCAAACAGCGGCAGACTGCTGGCCAGTGTACAGTCAAGATGGCCGACGCGCCACGTCACATGTTCGGTGAGAAACTTCAGGTTGTAGCGAAGGTCCAGCAGGCGCAGCGCCCATATCGTGCCCTTTTAAGGTCAGCCGATGTGCTCTGCATTAATAGTCCTGAGCGGAGGGCAGCACGGCGTCGACGTTTCTGTCCAAGGAAGACAAACGCTTGGCGGTCTACGCTGTAAACCGCGCTTCAGCCTAAAAGTACTTTCTGCATCCTGCGTGCCGCCACCATGGCCTCGTCCTCAGAGTCCGATTCGCTTTGGGAGGAGACAGAGCTGCAGGGGGAGGAGCATTCTGGGGAGCAGAGATAATGCATGAGGGGGAGGCGGTACTTCCCGCAGAAATCCACAAACTTGATCTGACGCACGCACGAGTCGAAGTACACACCTGCCGAGGGGAGAGGAGGATTTAGTAGCGGGAAAAATATTGATTTAATGCTGATAGAACAGAAAAACATCTAATCTAGTAATAAATGCATTACAAAAAAAAAAAAAAAAAATCACTTAAAAACTTATTGTTTAACGTAGACTAGCACAAGTAGCTGGATCTATCTTTATATTAGCTTCCTGCCATTGCTGTACAATCTGGATCTACTGCACATGTCTATAATGTAATGGAGAGGAAGAGAGAGCAAAGTCATGACTAAATTCAGTGTGCAATTGGTGACCAAGCTGCAATGCTTCACTTAGGCTACTTTCACACTGAGGCGCTTTACAGGCGTTTAAAAGCACCCCACTAGTGGCCGAAAAAGCGCAGCTAAAACGGCGGTAAAGTGCCATTAAAACTAGCAGCGCTTTACCGCCGACGCTCTCACCGCCCCAGTGTGAAAGTAGCCTAAACGTGGAGAAAAGTGAGGTCAGAGAAACAGATTTATGTCAGCTGTGTATTTAGTGGTCTAAAGTTTACATCTGGGGTCCCATTCATACTGCTGCAGTGCATTAGTCACATGCATTGTGTTAAGGCAGTTCATTCATTCATTGCAATGGTCTGCCTAACACAGTGTTTCAGTCCTCAAGGCGCCCCAACAGGTCATGTTTTCAGGCTTTCCATTGTTTTGCTCAGGCGATTTGATCAGTTTCACCGCCTTAGTAATTACCACAGCTGTATTATCTGAGAGAAATCCTGAAAACATGACCTGTTGGGGCGCCTTGAGGACTGGAGTTGAGAAACACTGCCCTAACTTATCGGAACACGTGAAGAAGCGAGAAGAAGAAGGAGGAAGTCAAGGAGAAAAAAAAAAGAAGAAGGAAGTCAAGGAGAAAAAAAAAAGAAGGAAGTCAAGGAGAAAAAAAAAAGAAGGAAGTCAAGGAGAAATAAAAGAAGGAAGTCAAATACAAGGAGAAGAAGAAGGCAGGCAAGGACAAGGAGAAGAAGAAGAAGGAAGACAAAAAAGGAGAAGAAGAAGAAGAAGAAGGAAGACAAAAAGGAGAAGAAAGAAGAAAGAAGAAGAAACACTGACCTAACTTATCGGAACATGTAAGGAAGGGAGGAGAGGAGGAATGAGGAAGTCAAGGAGAAAAAGAAGGCAAGGACAAGAAGAAGGAAGACAAAAAGGAGAAGAAGAAGGAAGACAAAAAGGAGAAGAAGAAGGAAGACAAAAAAGGAGAAGAAGAAGGAAGACAAAAAGGAGAAGAAGAAGGAAGACAAGGTGCATTGGGATGCCTTCCCACCAATGCAAGTAAAGTGCATGGCCGCATGTTACTGTGAATGGGTGGAAGAAAGAAAAGGAAGGCAAGGAGAAAAAGAAGAAAGACAAGGAGAAGGAGAAGACGAAGGAAGACAAGGAGAAGGAGAAAAAAAAATAGGGAGGAGAAGGAAGACAATGAGAAGGAGGAGGAAAATGAGAAGGAGGAGGAAAATGAGAAGGAGGAGGAAAATGAGAAGGAGGAGGAAAATGAGAAGGAGGAGGAAGAGGAAAAAAAAAAAACACAAGAAAAAAGAGGAAAGAAAAGAGGGGGAGGGGGAAGGAGAAAGGGGAAAAAAAGAGAAAAGAAAAGGAAGAAAAACAAAAAAAAAAAAAAAGAGGGAGAAGAGAGAAAACAAAAAGAAAGAAGGGAAGAGGGAAGAGAAGACAGACACACCAACTGCAGGCTGAGTTTCAACTTACAACTGGTTTGTGGGAACTCCATAGAAACATAAGCGTTTGCAATTACATCAGAGAAACAGAATGTTTTTGGGTTTTATACTGTATACAAGAGGGCTAAAGGGTACAATTATATAGCTATCATTTTATTTATTTTTAAACAAGCAATCACATAATGAAATATAGGTGGAGATTCAATGATAGCTCACACCACAAGATGGGCATTACGGCACCGCTGAACTCCAGGCACAAACTCTCATTTA
Source organism: Lithobates septentrionalis (assembly GCA_037952835.1). Taxonomy (NCBI): domain Eukaryota; kingdom Metazoa; phylum Chordata; class Amphibia; order Anura; family Ranidae; genus Lithobates; species Lithobates septentrionalis. Next base: position 9,400 of record JBBDGP010005155.1, read on the forward strand.
AATATACTCCCAAATAGTCACAAAGGATATAAATTGACTTTGTGGGCACCGGGTGCCTTTGCACATACCCAGATATCACTTTGTAAAAGTAGCAGTGACATCATCACTGTTCTGTAGATAATCTGTGCAGAGAGCAGAGCAGAATACACAGGACCGATGGATTTAGATGAGATTTGCTGAATCCAGAGTTCAGAATTAATTGTACCCCAATGTATATATACAGTGAGCTGCGGCATGCACGCACTGACAGCCCATTCACAATTGATGGGCTGTTTAATGCAACAGGCCTCAGAGCACGCAAATCCATGAGCGCTGCAGCGCACTGAGCGGTGGTGTACGGGAGCCTGAATACAGGAGAAGCATCTCACCTGCACACTTGGGGTTGGGACATTTGCTGGACAGGTCCAGGTATCTGACGAGGTTCTCTGGAAGCTCCCGCGGTGTGTACGGGAGTCCCCGGCTCCTGATGGTGCGTCCGGCCAGCTCCAGCAGCGTGGGTGGGGTGTAGGTCAGATCGCGCACGAACCTCACTACCAGCGGATTCCCGCGCAGGCTGAGCTCCTGCAGGTGGACCAGACTGAGGATCTCCCTGGGGAGGTAGGTCAGGAGGTTGTTGTGAAGGCTGAGTGACCGCAGAGAGTGGACCCTGGAAGAGTAAGGCAAGAGAAATGGAGAGGGTCAGTTTCCCCAGAGGGTGGGGTGGGGGGCATTAATCGTAATCAAAACCCAACAGGGGTTCTAATCCCTCCTCACTCTATTCAAAAACTAAGTTTGGGCTTTAGATAGACTTTAATTTGAAAGGAATCTATAGAATAGACTTTACATATGTATTTAAAAAGGGGGGGGGGGGGTGGACAACACTCACACTGATTACCTATCTGATGGCATCAATACTCACTGTGCCAGCTGTGGTGGGACGCTATGGATGCGGTTATCGCACAGGACCAGGCAGCTCAGGTAGGACAGGTTGGCGAGCTCCGGTGGGATGTGGGTGATGAAATTTCCACCCAGATACAGGAACTCCAGACTGGAAGACAAAGAAGAATTCTGTTACATTAGATCAGTGTCCTTCATTCAAAAAGATCAGATATTCCAAGGTTGTTACATTGTTACAAATGTTTGGCTCGACGCTGGAGAACCCAGATTATACCCAAATCAACCGGACGTTACAGGTACGGCACCGATCAAACGTGGGCATTACAGGCACAATATATCTCATCACTACAGGACCTGTTATACCCAGACGTTACAGGTACGGCATGTCCAACCACTACCAAGACATTGACATGTCCCATCACTACAGTACACATCATACCTGGGCATTACAGATATGGCATATCCCATCACTACAGCACCTATCATACCTGGGCGTTACAGGTATGGCATGTCCCATCACTACAGCACCTATCATACCTGGGCATTACAGGTATGGCATGTCCCATCACTACAGCACCTATCATACCTGGGCATTACAGATATGGCATGTCCCATCACTACAGTACCCATTATACCTGGGCGTTACAGATATGGCATGTCCCATCACTACAGTACCCATTATACCCAAATAATGCAGGTAAAGCATTTACCATCACTACCAAGACGTTACAGTTATGACGTGTCGCATCAGTACAGCAAACATTACACCCAACCATTAGAAGTACAGCATGTCCCATCACCACAGCACCCGTCACACCCAGACATTACGGGTCCGGGATGACGTCACACCCAGACATTAGGGGTACGGTATGACACGTCACACTTAGACATTACAGGTACGGTATGATGTCACACCCAGACATTACGGGTACGGCATGACCCATCACACTCAAGACTATATAGGTACGGTATGATGTCACACTTAGACCTTAGGGGTACAATATGACACATCACACTCAGACATTACGGGTACGGTATGACGTCACATCCAGACATTACGGGTACGGTATGACGTCACACCCAGACATTACGGTTACGGTATGACGTCACATCCAGACATTACGGGTACGGTATGACGTCACATCCAGACATTACGGGTACGGTATGACGTCACACCCAGACATTACGGGTACGGTATGACGTCACACCAATCTTCAGGATTCTACTTCTAACACTCCCCTCCCATGGAAACATTTCAATTCTGTATTTTAAATACTTATTTGCTGTGTTATTCATTTCTATAAATTATATTTTGTTCACATGCAATGTGAACCTCCTAAAAAAAAAAAAAAAGAAAAAAAAGTGACTTCTTCAGGAAGAGTCAACTTCCTTAGCACAGCCCCCTCCTCCCTTGCGATGCCATAGCCCCCCCCCCCTCACCTTGGTCTAATTACTGTCTTTGCTGACCCAGCTCCTCGACCACTTCTCTCATCTCCCTTCACAACCTTACATGCAGCTGCTGGAGGAGGAGCGCAGAGGAATACTGTAGACCAGGGGTAGGCAACCTGGAGCCCTCCAGCTGTTGTGGAACTACAAATCCCATGAGGCATTGCAAGGCTGGCAGTTCCAGTTATTCCCAGAGGCATGATGGGACTTGTAGTTCTTCCACAGCCGGAGGCCCTTAGGTTGCCTCCCCCTGCTATAGACCATGGGTGCTTGACCTGTGGCCCTCCAGCTGTTGCCGAACTACAAGTCCCATGAGGCATTGCAAAGCTGACAGTTACAAGCATGACTCCCAAAGGCCAGAGGCATGATGGGAATTGTAGTTCCGCAACAGCAGGAGGGCCACAGGTTGAGCACCCACGCTACAGACCCAAGTCCACAATATGCAAACAGCAGCTAATCGCGTGACCTGGTCATTTCCAGCAGCACAGATCAAACCATTTACCGCTGGGCAGGGGGTGCTTACAATGATCAGCTTTTAATTATGTAAAACCTTTATCCGCCCCCCCCCCCCCCAAAAAAAAAAAAAAAAAAAAAAAAGATGAAACGGTTGCTAGAACTGGTTATAAAGTGTGAGCTGGAATTCGGCTTCAATTTGTTAGTGTATCTAAACCCCGACAGCCCCCCCCCCCCCTTAATTTTGTTGCTGAAAATAACGTTGTGACGTAGCGAGTTGAACGGGTTGATTTACCCCCCCAGGGGGGACATTTGGATCTCATGCTCTACACATTCTATACATTTCTGTTTCCAGGAAGGAGAGTTCTAGGAATCCTCAGCATTCGCCTCCTGAACTTTGTACAGACTTCTCTCTGGACCTGATGAACCTGCCAAGAGCTGGAGAGGAAGGGAGGGGGCCAGGGGGGGGCGCTGCTGTGCGGATTAACTCTTCATACACCGGGGGGGGGGGGGGGGGGGGGGGGGCTAATTCCTAACGGGTGTCACAGGCGTGGTGTCACCGGGGACAATCATCTTATAGCAGATATACGGCTACAGACAGATCCTACATACCGGCCTCATCACCCTGTGCACTAAGGGGTCCCTGTACCCCCAACACTGGGGAAAAAAAGACCAAGCAAGTCATAGCGGAGCATGCCGGACCAGCAGACAACGGATTTCCCACAATGCAACAGAATAGACCCCAATACTGCTCTGTACTCAGTCAATATACAATAGATGGGGAATACACATCCATACAGGGTGACAACGCTCACCGTACTGTACCTATGGAGGAGCAGTGTTGTCACCCTAAGACAGGACTACAAAACTCCTCCCCCTGTCCTCCTGTAGTAGATGGAGGGGAATACACATCCATACAGCACAGTGACACTTCTTGTCCTAGGGTGACAACACTCACCGTACTGTACCTAGAGTGACAACACTGCTCCTCCATAGGTACAGTACGGCGAGCGTTGTCACCCTAGGACAAGAAGTGTCACTGTGCTGTATGGATATGTATCCCCCCCCCCCCCATCTACTACACAAGGATAGGGGGAGGAGTTCTGTAGTCCTGTCTTAGGGTGACAACACTGCTCCTCCATAGGTACAGTACAGCGAGCGTTGTCACCCTAGGAGAAGAAGTGTCACTGTGCTGTATGGATATGTATCCCCCCCCCCATCTACTACACAAGGATAGGGGGAGGAGTTCTGTAGTCCTGTCTTAGGGTGACAACACTGTTCCTCCATAGGTACAGTACAGCGAGCGTTGTCACCCTAGGAGAAGAAGTGTCACTGTGCTGTATGGATATGTATCCCCCCCCATCTACTACACAAGGATAGGGGGAGGAGTTCTGTAGTCCTGTCTTAGGGTGACAACACTGCTCCTCCATAGGTACAGTACGGCGAGCGTTGTCACCCTAGGACAAGAAGTGTCACTGTGCTGTATGGATATGTATCCCCCCCCCCCATCTACTACACAAGGATAGGGGGAGGAGTTCTGTAGTCCTGTCTTAGGGTGATAACACTACTCCTTCATAAGACAGGACAACAGAACTCTTCCCCCTGTCCTCATGTAGTAGATTTACATAGGCGGTCAGTGTAAATCTTCTCATTACATTGGGGCTTAGTGTGCATAGGTACAGTACAGTGAGTGTTGTCACATACAGCACATTAAACACACTTCCTGCCTTAGGTACAGTACAATGAGTGCGTTGTCACCCTAAGGCAGGAAGTGTGTTTAATGTGCTGTATGTGACAACACTCACTGTACTGTACCTATGGAGGAGCAGTGTTGTCAACCTAGGATAGGACTACAGAACTCCTCCCCCTGCCATGTAATAGATGGTAAATATACATACATACAGTACAGCACAATAACAACACATGTCATGTCTTAGGATATGTGTATTTCCCATCTGCTACATGGGGACAGACGGGGAAGTTCTGTAGTCCTGTCCTAAAGTGACAACACTGCTTTTCCATAGGTACAGTGGCCAAGTGTGGTTCCCCCTAAGACAGGACTACAGAACTCCCCCCCCCCCCTGTCCTCATGTAGTAGATGGGGAATACACGTACATACAGCACAGTAACAAATGTCTTCGGACGTGTGTTCCCATCTACTACATTAGGACAAGGGGGGTGAGTTTTGTAGTCCTGCCTTAGGCTGCTCTTCTAGAAGTACAGTGAGAGAGAGAAAGGTCTCCCTAGGACAGGAAGTGTGTTCCTCCACTCTATATACTGTATGTGTGTTCCCCTGTCTACTACATGATAAAAGGGGGAGGAGCTCTGTCCAACACTGCTCCTCCATAGGTACAGCGACCAAGAGTTGTCACCCTAAGACAGGAAGTGTGTTACTCTGCTTTATGTATGTGTATTCCCCATCTACCATATTATAACAGGGGGGAGGAGTTCTGTAGTCCTGTTTTAGGGTGACAATGCTGCTTCTCCATAGATAACAGTACAGAGTGCAGCACAGCAAGTCATCAGCTCGCTGGATTTCTGGCGGGATCAATGATATTTTCTCTCTCCAGCAGATGGAGATGGAAGCACAGAGTGTAGTTCAGGTTATGAACACTCTGCATATCACAGTGATGGTGAGAACAGATGGCGGAGGAGGTGAGCAGTTCCTGGAGCCCAGCAGGTGCGGACGGGTCCTCAAGGTCTATAAACAGAAAGTTTTCCACATTTCCAGGTAGAAGCACAGCTACATTAAAGCAGCACTCCGGGTATACACACTCCATCAAATATATTCCATGATAGCCACAAGGACTAGAAATCCACTTTGTGCCCCCCAATGTCTTTTATGTTTATGACAGCCAGAGAAATGGCTTCTTTTTTTCCCCATTCTAGAAATAGTAGTAAAGGGTTAAACCCCACAGGGGAGATTTCTCTTCAGTTCCTGGAAATGTCTCCAACGTCAGAGAAATCTCCTCCCTTCCACTTCACACATTACAGCGCCTACAACTTCAATGTGCTTTTTTTTTTGAAGCTTGACAAATGCCCTGTGTATTGATTTTCTATTTCTTTTAAAAGGGGCTCAGTGGAACCCCCGCACAGCAGATCCCCAGCATATCCCCCGCTCAGTAGCACCCCCAAGCTCTGCTGTTCCCCCGCTCAGTAGGACCCCCAAGCTCTGCTGTTCCCCCGCTCAGTAGGACCCCCAAGCTCTGCTGTTCCCCCCGCTCAGTAGGACCCCCAAGCTCTGCTGTTCCCCCGCTCAGTAGGACCCCCAAGCTCTGCTGTTCCCCCGCTCAGTAGGACCCCCAAGCTCTGCTGTTCCCCCGCTCAGTAGGACCCCCAAGCTCTGCTGTTCCCCCGCTCAGTAGGACCCCCAAGCTATGCTGTTCCCCCGCTCAGTAGGACCCCCAAGCTCTGCTGTTCCCCCGCTCAGTAGGACCCCCAAGCTATGCTGTTCCCCCGCTCAGTAGGACCCCCAAGCTCTGCTGTTCCCCCGCTCAGTAGGACCCCCAAGCTCTGCTGTTCCCCCGCTCAGTAGGACCCCCAAGCTCTGCTGTTCCCCCGCTCAGTAGGACCCCCAAGCTATGCTGTTCCCCCCGCTCAGTAGAACCCCCAAGCTATGCTGTTCCCCCCGCTCAGTAGAACCCCCAAGCTATGCTGTTCCCCCCGCTCAGTAGAACCCCCAAGCTATGCTGTTCCCCCCGCTCAGTAGAACCCCCAAGCTATGCTGTTCCCCCCGCTCAGTAGAACCCCCAAGCTATGCTGTTCCCCCCGCTCAGTAGAACCCCCAAGCTATGCTGTTCCCCCCGCTCAGTAGGACCCCCAAGCTATGCTGTTCCCCCCGCTCAGTAGGACCCCCAAGCTCTGCTGTTCCCCCCGCCCAGTAGTATCCCCAGCGCTGCTGATCCCCCACTCAGTAGTACTCCCCTCCTAGCACGAATACCTCCCAATCATCCCTGTGCTAGCACAACCCCCCCACCAAAAAAATAAAATTCCCTCTACCATATTTTTTTTTTAGCACAAACTCCCCAAATCCCCCCATCCTAGCACGAATCCCCCCCCCACCAATTTCCCTTCCCAACATAAATCTCCCCAATCACCACTCCTGGCGCACCCCCACAAATTTACCCTGCTAGAACAATTCTTACTCCCTGCAGCCCCCAAAAGTTCCACTTCTCAACACAATCACCCCCCCCCCCCCACAATCTCCTTGTGGTCCCCCCCCCCACCTCACATGATACTACGGTGCCCAGAGCCGCCGCCTCTCCTGCCCATACCTTGTCCCAGCCCTGCCCCCTCTCAGTAGTAACCCCCAGCCCTGCTGATCCCCCACTCAGTAGTAACCCCCAACTCTGCTGATGTTCTGGTTTGCTGATCCTCCTTTCTCTCTCCAGTCCGCGCTCACCTCCCGCTATATCGCTCCCACACTGCTCACCACAGGTGACATCTGCTAGTTTCTCCTGCTCTGGTCCCCCAGCTCTTCTGATCCTCCACCGCTCAAGTTCTCTCTCTGGTCCCCACTCACCTTCCGCTATAGCATTATGTTGCTCACCACATGTGCCATCTGCTAGTTGCTCCGCTCTGGTCCAGAGCCCCCTCACCTTCCTGCTGCTCAACACCAAATGTGACGTCTGCACTAGACACTTCTGAAATATATATATATATATATATATATATATATATATATATATATATATATATATATATACACACACACACACACACACACGTCTTTTCGGTTCGCTTGTTGGTTTCCCAGTGCATCCTGGGATATCCCATACCTCCAAAACAAAGCTAAAGCTCCTCAAAAGCTGCAAGTGCTGTTAGCGAGCGTTGTCATAGACTTCTATGGAGGCTTTGGAAATGCTCTGAAGCACCAAGAAAGCAACATGGGGTATAATTTCTATAGCAAAGCAAAGACAACACAACTTGTGAACAGGACTGTAAGGCAACCATTTTATTTAGTGACAGGAGCTTTGATTGGCATTCAGAGTGCTTTAAAAAAAGCACGTCCAACGCCACACTTTGAAGCAAGTGTAAACAAGCCCTCAGACAGTTGTCACTAGAACAGGTGTCCCCATTGGAAGATTTCCCTCTAATCCTGTTCTGGTGACAACTGTAACATTTAGGAGACACATTCTGTTTCAGGTGCAATGGTGACCAATACGAATAGAGTAGGTGAATCTACCCAGAGGGCAGCAGTACCTGGGCTTTACACTTTAGGGGGCCTTGTGGATGCATCTAGGAGGAGAATCACAAGCCCCAGCCGTAGCTGAGCAGAAGAAGATGATTAGCCAGGCCAGGTATACGTGCCGGCACACACTCCTCCGCCACCAGAGCCGCTACGGGCCAGTTCCCCCGACAATGAGCTTGTGTCACTCACAGCATGAGCAGCTCTGGGATGAAAGCCACAGAATTCGTAAGAGACTCCAAACATGGAGCCTCTGTGTTCCTCAGGAGGATGAAGATCCCAAACACTGAGCCTCTGTGATTCTACTGAGGATGAAGATCCCCAAACACTGAGCCTCTGTGATTCTACTGAGGATGAAGATCCCAAACACTGAGCCTCTGTGATTCTACTGAGGATGAAGATCCCAAACACTGAGCCTCTGTGATTCTACTGAGGATGAAGATCCCAAACACTGAGCCTCTGTGATCCTCCGGAGGATGAAGATCCCAAACACTGAGCCTCTGTGATTCTACTGAGGATGAAGATCCCAAACACTGAGCCTCTGTGATCCTCCGGAGGATGAAGATCCCAAACACTGAGCCTCTGTGATTCTACTGAGGATGAAGATCCCAAACACTGAGCCTCTGTGATTCTACTGAGGATGAAGATCCCAAACACTGAGCCTCTAAATGATGAAGATCCAGGGACTGTGATCACCAGACAGTCAGCAGGTCCAGGGAGAGGAACCAGGAATGGTGGTGTACATACAGGGACATACTCTGTGCTCTCACATATAGAGAAAACCTAATAGTATAACATCCAACACATCTCCGGTTTTCTAAAATACATATTGTGGGTTCCCCGTTGTTGGTGTCATGGGAGGAAGAGTGCCCCATCATTGGTGTCAGTGGCCTATCGTTTGTGTCGGTGGGAGGAATGGCGCCCCATCCATGGTGTTAGTTGAGAGGAATGGCGTCCCAGCTTTGGTGTCATTTGGGAGGAGGACCTGTATACATTGTATCCTATATAGATGATCTGTATACATTGTATCCTATATAGATGATCTGTATACATTGTATCCTATATAGATGATCTGTATACATTGTATCCCATATAGGTGATCTGTATACATTGTATCCCATATAGGTGATCTGTATACATTGTATCCCATATAGGTGATCTGTATACATTGTATCCCATATAGGTGATCTGTATACATTGTATCCCATATAGGTGATCTGTATACATTGTATCCCCATATAGGTGATCTGTATACATTGTATCCCATATAGGTGATCTGTATACATTGTATCCCATATAGGTGATCTGTATACATTGTATCCTATATAGATGATCTTTATACATTGTATCCTATATAGATGATCTTTATACATTGTATTCTATATAGATGATCTTTATACATTGTATCCTATATACACTTCTAGATTGTAAGCTCTAACGAGCAGCGCCCTCTGATCCCTCCTGTATTGATTTGTATTGTAAGTGTACTGTCTGCCCCCATGTTGTAAAGCGCTGTGCAAACTGTTGGTGCTATATAAATCCTGTATAATAATAATATACAGTGCCTTGAAAAAGTATTCATACCCCATATTTTGTCCTGTTACAACCAGAAAGGCAAATGTATTTTATTGGGATTTTATGTGATAGACCAACACAAAGTGGCTCATAATTGTGAAGTGGAAGGAAAATGATAAATGGTTTTCAAATTTATTTATAAATAAATATGTGAAAAGTGGGGGGGGGGGGGGCATTTGTATTCAGCCCCTTTTACTCTGATACCCCTAACTAACATCTAGTGGAACCTGAGGCTATAGTGCGCTCAGACATTGGGATGATTAAGATTTGACTAGATAATTAAATGCCGTTTTACACACTTAGGAATGTACCCTGCTTTCATTTCTTCCTACTATGTACGTGCACTTGGCAAATACATTTTTTTTAATCTAGTGGAACCAATTGCCTTCAGAAGTCACCTAATTAGTGAATAGAGTCCACCTGTGTGTAATTTCATCTCAGTATAAATACAGCTGTTCTGTGAAGCCCTCAGAGGTTTGTTAGAGAATCTTAGTGAACAATCAGCATCATGAAGGCCAAGGAACACACCAGACAGGTCAGGGATAAAGTTGTGGAGAAGTATAAAGCAGGGTTAGGTTATAAAAAAATATCTCCCAAGCTTTGAACATCTCACGGAGCTCTGTTCAATCCATCATCGGAAAATGGAAAGAGTATGGCACAACTGCAAACCTACCAAGACATGGCCGTCCACCTAAACTGACCGGCCGGGCAAGGAGAGCATTTATCAGAGAAGAGCCAAGAGGTCCATGGTAACTCTGGTGGAGCTGCAGAGATCCACAGCTCAGGTGGGAGAATCTGTCCACAGGACAACTATTAGTCGTGTTCTCCACAAATCTGCCCTTTATGGAAGAGTGACAAGAAGAAAGACATTGGTGAAAGAAAGTCAGAAGAAGTCTGACAGAGCTTGAGATATTTTGCATAGAAGAAGAATGGGCAGAAATGTCCCTCTCTAGACGTGCAAAGCTGGTAGAGACATCCCCAAAAAGACTTGCAGCTGTAATTGCAGAGAAAGGAGGTTCTACAAAGTATTGACTCTGAGGGGCGCCATACAAATGTACCCCCCCCCCCCCAAACTTTTCATATATTTATTTGTATCATTTATCATTTTCCTTCCACTTCACAATTATGTGCCACTTTGTGTTTGTCTATCACATAAAATCCCAATAAAATACATTTAAGTTTTTGGTTGTAAAATTTCAAAGGGTATGAATACGTTTTCAAGGCACTGTAGATGATCTGTATACATTGTATCCTATATAGAGATCTGTATACATTGTATTCTATATAGATGATCTGTATACATTGTATTCTATATAGAGATCTGTATACATTGTATTCTATATAGAGATCTGTATACATTGTATCTCTATATATAGATGATCTGTATACATTGTATTCTATATAGATGATCTGTATACATTGTATCCTATATAGAGATCTGTATACATTGTATTCTATATAGAGATCTGTATACATTGTATCCTATATAGAGATCTGTATACATTGTATTCTATATAGAGCTCTGTATACATTGTATTCTATATTTGTATTAAACCCACATTGTCACACTATTCTAGGGCAAGTTGGGGAAGTAAAACAAAGAAGTGGACTGTGCTCCTGGCGGGGGGTACTTTGGCCAGAGTTGGGCTTTAAGAAGAAGAAGGTAACACTTCTGGAATGTAAAAGTAAAATCTGCAGCAGGAGTGAGGAGGGAGCTGATGCAACATCTCCAGGGCACGGCGACACTCCCCGACCTGGAACATGAACAGATGGAAAGAACGAACATTCTCCAAAAGGTCAGTAAAGATGGATCATCCATGCCTACCCAATACATGCAACCCAACATACCACTCCTTGCCCACCCAATACATGCCACCCAGCCAACCAACATACCGTTCCTTGCCCCCCAAAACATGCCACCCAGCCAACTTACCGCTCACTGCCCACCCAATACATGCCACCCAACATGCCGCTCCTTGCCCACCCGAAACATGCCACCTAGCCAACTTACCGCTCCTTGCCCACCCAATACATGCCACCCAGCCAACCAACGTACCGTTCCTTGCCCACCCAGTCAACCAACTTACTGCTCCTTGCCTACCCAATGCATGACACCCAGCCAGCTTACCCCTCGTTGCCCACCCAAAACATGGCACCCAGCCAGCCAACTTACCGCTCATTGTCCAACCAATACAAGTCAATCAACTTACCGTTTCTTGCCTACCCAATATATGCTACCCATAATACCACTCCTTGCCCACCCAATACATGCCACCCAGACAACCAACATACCACTCCTTGCCCACCCAATTCATGCCACCCAGCGAACCAACATACCGCTCCTTGCATACCCATTACATGCCACCCAGCCAACCAATGTACCGTTCCTTGCCCACCCAAAACATGCCACCCAGCCAACCAACTTACCGCCCATTGCCCACCCAATACATGCCACCCAGCGTACAGCTCCTTGCCCACCCAAAACATGCCACCCAGCCTACTTACCGCTCCTTGCCCACCCAATACATGCCACCCAGCCAACCAACGTACCGTTCCTTGCCCACCCAAAACATGCCACCCAGCAAAAAAAAAAAAAAAAAAAAAATGAATATCACTCCTTGCCTACCCAATGCATGACACTCAGCCAGCTTACCCCCTTGTTGCCCACCCAATACATGCCATCCAGGAAACCAACCAAAACAGGCCACCCAACTTACCACCCAGCCATCCAACTTACCACTCCTTGCCCACCGAATACATGCCACCCAGCCAACCAACTTACCACTCCTTGTCTACCCAATGCATGACACCCAGCCAGCTTACCCCTCATTGCATACCCAATACATGGCACCCAGCCAGCCAACTTATCACTCATTGTCCAACCAATACATGACACTCAGCCAGCCAACTTATGGCTTCTTGCCCACACAATACATGCCACCCAACCAACATACTGCTCCTTGTCCACCCAATACATGCCACCCAACCAACTTACCGCTCCTTTCCCACCCAATACATGTCACCAGGCAAACCAACCTACCTGATCATGTTCTCAATCTCGGCCGGGATGCTCTTGAGCCGGTTGCCCCCCATGGACAGGGTATTTAGAGTCTGTATCTGGAGGATCTGGCTGGGGATCTCCTCAAACTGGTTGCCGCTGAGGTTCAGCACCTCCAGCTTCATGGTGCCTATCTCTTTGGGTAACGAGAACTCGTCCAGTCGGTTGTTCTTGGCAATTAGGGTCTTTAGCCTGGTGAGCCCCAGGATCTCCTCCCCAATGTAGGCCATGGTGTTGTGCTGATGTCCAGGAGGGAGATCTGGGAGAAGGTGGCCACAGAAGGGGGCAGGACCACCAAGCGGTTGTGGGGCAGCAGCAGTTGATGGACCTCTTTCTTCCGATCGTCGGTCATCTGCTCCAGGTTCAGGTTGTCCAGGCCGAGGTGGGAGAGGTTGAGGACGTGCTCCCCCTCTACTGGCTCTGGGCCCTCCATGGTGGAGGAGATACCCTCTACTAGGGCAATCAGAGAGCTCCTGGAGGCCTCCCAGAACAATCAAGGAGGGACTGATTGAGACCCCAAAATCTGGAGACCTCAGAGCAAACTGAGCTTTGTCTTGGGGCCCCTCAATGTAGATACAGCAGAGTGCAGGGGCCCCTCAATGTAGATACAGCAGAGTGCAAGGGCCCCTCAGTACAGGGGGAGAAGAATCCAAGGGCCCCTCAGTACAGGGGGAGCAGAGTGCAGGGCCCCTCAGTACAGGGGGAGCAGAGTGCAGGGGCCCCTTAGTACAGGTGGAGCAGAATCCAAGGGCCCCTCAGTACAGGGGGAGCAGAGTGCAGGGGCCCCTCGGTAAAGGGGGAGCAGAGTGCAAAGTCCAAGGGCCCCCCAGTACAGGTGGAGCAGAATCCAAGGGCCCCTCAGTAGAGGGGGAGGAGAGTGCAGGGGCCCCTCAGTACAGGGGGAACAGAATCCAAGGGCCCCTCAGTACAGGGGGGAGAATGCAAAGTCTAAGGGCCCCTCAGTACAGGGGGAGGAGAGTGCAGGGGCCCCTCGGTACAGGGGGAGAAGAATCCAAGGGTCCCTCAGTACAGGGGGGGGAGAATGCTAAGTCTAAGGGCCCCTCGGTACAGGCAGTGTAGCTTCCCGGGGCCCCTCCGTGTTCTATTCCTCTCTGTTCTCTGTACGGTATGTTCAGCAATCTCCTGGCTTATGCAAGTCTCCGGAACGTGAAGACAGAGCTCAGCCCGCCGCCCCGGAACCTGCACCGCACACTGCACCGCCCACACCACGAGGAGGAGAGTTATGTGCTATACAGGGGGCGGGGCCGTCCGGGGGCGGGGACACTGGGCTTCAAGAGTGTTGCCAGGGGGCGGGGACAAAGTGTAGAGACCGGGGGCGGGGCTGGACGGGAGCCATGAATTGGGGGCGGGAAGTAGCAAATTGCTGACGTCACGTGAGGGACCCGGAGCAATGATACAATGTAATGATTGCTCAGCATTACTCAGCATTAATTATCCTATATAGAGATCTGTATACATTGTATTCTATATAGAGATCTGTATACATTGTATTCTATATAGAGATCTGTATACATTGTATTCTATATAGAGATCTGTATACATTGTATTCTATATAGAGATCTGTATACATTGTATTCTATATATAGTGACCTGTATACATTGTATTCTATATAGAGATCTGTATACATTGTATTCTATATAGAGATCTGTATACATTGTATTCTATAGAGAGATCTGTATACATTGTATCCTATATAGAGATCTGTATACATTGTATTCTATATATAGTGACCTGTATACATTGTATTCTATATAGAGATCTGTATACATTGTATAATATATAGAGATCTGTATACATTGTATCCTATATAGAGATCTGTATACATTGTATTCTACAGTCAGGTCCATAAATATTGGGAAATCGACACAATTCTAATCTTTTTGGCTCTATACATCACCACAATGGATTTGAAATGAAACAAACAAGATGTGCTTTAACTGCAGACTTTCAGCTTTAATTTGAGGGTATTTACATCCAAATCAGGTGAACGGTGTAGGAATTACAACAGTTTGTATATGTGCCTCCCACTTTTTAAGGGACCAAAAGTAATGGGACAGATTAACAATCATCCATCAAACTTTCACTTTTTAATACTTGGGTTGCAAATCCTTTGCAGTCAATTACAGCCTGAAGTCTGGAACACATAGACATCACCAGACATTGGGTTTCATCCCTAGTGATGCTCTGCCAGGCCTCTACTGCAACTGTCTTCAGTTCCTGCTTGTTCTTGGGGCATTTTTCCTTCAGTTTTGTCTTCAGCAAGTGAAATGCATGCTCAATCGGGTTCAGGTCAGGTGATTGACTTGGCCATTGCATAACATTCCACTTCTTTCCCTTAAAAACTCTTTGGTTGCTTTCTCAGTATGCTTCGTGTCATTGTCCATCTGCACTGTGAAGCGCCGTCCAATGAGTTCTGAAGCATTTTGGTGAACATGAGCAGATAATATTGCCCGAAACACTTCAGAATTCATCCTGCTGCTTTTGTCAGCAGTCCGGGTTTCCGCTAAGTATAGATCCCCCTCCCTCAGTACAGAGCCCCCTCTACACTAAGTAAAGATCCCCCTCCCTCAGTACGGACCCCCTCTCCATTAAGTATAGATCCCCCTCCCTCAGTACGGACCCCCCTCTCCACTAAGTATAGACCCCCCTCCCTCAGTACGGACCCCCTCTCCACTAAGTATAGATCCCCCTCCCTCAGTACAGACCCCCCTCTCCACTAAGTAAAGATCCCCCTCCCTCAGTACAGACCCCCCTCTCCACTAAGTAAAGATCCCCCTCCCTCAGTACAGACCCCCCTCCACTAAGTATAGATCCCCCTCCCTCAGTACAGATCCCCCTCTCCACTAAGTATAGATCCCCCTCCCTCAGTATGGACCCCCTCTCCACTAAGTAAAGATCCCCCCTCCCTCAGTACAGACCCCCCTCTCCACTAAGTATAGATCCCCCTCCCTCAGTACGGACCCCCCTCTCCACTAAGTATAGACCCCCCTCCCTCAGTACAGACCCCCCTCTTCACTAAGTAAAGATCCCCCCTCCCTCAGTACGGCCCCCCTCTTCACTAAGTATAGATCCCCCTCTCTCAGTACAGACCCCCCTCTCCACTAAGTGAAGACCCCCCTCCCTCAGTACAGACCCCCCTCTCCACTGAGTAAAGATCCCCCTCTCTCAGTACAGACCCCCCTCTCCTCTAAGTAAAGATCCCCCTCCCTCAGTACAGACCCCCCTCTCCACTAAGTAAAGATCCCCCTCCCTCAGTACAGACCCCCCTCTCCACTGAGTAAAGATCCCCCTCCCTCAGTACAGACCCCCCACTCCACTAAGTATAAATCCCCCTCCCTCAGTACGGACCCCCCTCTCCACTAAGTATAGACCCCCCTCCCTCAGTACGGACCCCCTCTCCACTAAGTATAGATCCCCCTCCCTCAGTACAGACCCCCCTCTCCACTAAGTAAAGATCCCCCTCCCTCAGTACAGACCCCCCTCTCCACTAAGTAAAGATCCCCCTCCCTCAGTACAGACCCCCCTCCACTAAGTATAGATCCCCCTCCCTCAGTACAGATCCCCCTCTCCACTAAGTATAGATCCCCCTCCCTCAGTACGGACCCCCTCTCCACTAAGTAAAGATCCCCCCTCCCTCAGTACAGACCCCCCTCTCCACTAAGTATAGATCCCCCTCCCTCAGTACGGACCCCCTCTCCACTAAGTATAGACCCCCCTCCCTCAGTACAGACCCCCCTCTTCACTAAGTAAAGATCCCCCTCCCTCAGTACGGCCCCCCTCTTCACTAAGTATAGATCCCCCTCTCTCAGTACAGACCCCCCTCTCCACTAAGTGAAGACCCCCCTCCCTCAGTACAGACCCCCCTCTCCACTGAGTAAAGATCCCCCTCTCTCAGTACAGACCCCCCTCTCCTCTAAGTAAAGATCCCCCTCCCTCAGTACAGACCCCCCTCTCCACTAAGTAAAGATCCCCCTCCCTCAGTACAGACCCCCCTCTCCACTGAGTAAAGATCCCCCTCCCTCAGTACAGACCCCCCTCTCCACTAAGTATAGATCCCCCTCCCTCAGTACGGACCCCCCTCTCCACTAAGTATAGATCCCCCTCCCTCAGTACAGACCCCCCTCTCCACTAAGTATAGATCCCCCTCCCTCAGTACGGACCCCCCCTCCACTAAGTATAGATCCCCCTCCCTCAGTATGGACCCCCCTCTCCACTAACTATAGACCCCCCTCCCTCAGTACAGACCCCCCTCTCCACTAACTATAGACCCCCCTCCCTCAGTACAGACCCCCATCTCCACTAACTATAGACCCCCCTCCCTCAGTACAGACCCCTGTGACAGACAGGCCCGGATTGGCCATAGGGCAAACCGGGCAAATGCCCGGTGGGCCGGGGCCGCCGGGCTGCATGTTCATGCTTGCAGGGACAAGGCAGGCTGCTCTTTAAGCCCGCGCCAGTCCCCCGGCCTTTCCGCGGCCGCCCGGCTTCCAATTCAGCTCAGGCTCAGCCATCGGCAACAGGGGGATGGAAACATGAAGGGGGGAGGAGCTAGAGGAGACACCTCTCCATGGCCGCCAGTATAGTTCAGCCGTTCGAGCTGGGGGGCGTGACCACGAAGGGGAGAGGAGTCTGCTGCAGGCGGATCAAAGAGAACGAAGGTAAGTGTGGCGCCCTGTAACCTGAATAGGAGGAGCGGTGGGGGGTGGCTGCATATAGAAGAATTATTCTCTCCATCTTCCTCCCGCAGTCTCTGAATGCCTGCCTCTGCTCCTCTCCCTCTCGCAGGCTGTCAGGTACTGCGGGAGGAAGATGGAGAGAATAATTCTTCTATATGCAGCCACCCCCCACCGCTCCTCCTGTCCTGCTTATCTCTGCTGCCCCCACAGTGTTCTCTACCCCCCACAGTGCTCTCCACCTCCCCCATGCTCTCTGCTGCCCCTCTGTGCCCTCTGCTTCTCTCCATGTGCTCTCCACCTCCCACCCTGTGATATCTACCTCCCCCATGCTCTCCGCTGCCCCCTGTGCCCTCCACCTCTCCCCCAGTGCTATCCAGCCCCCGCTGTGCTCTCCACCTCCCCCCATGCTCTACGCTGCCCCCCTGTGCCCTCCGCCTCTCCCCCTGTGCTCTTCACCTCCCCCATGCTCTCCGCTGCCCCCCCTGCCCTCCACTTCTCCCCCAGTGCTATCCAGCCCCCCCTGTGCTCTCCACCTCCCACCCTGTGATATCTACCTCCCCCATGCTCTCCGCTGCCCCCTGTGCCCTCCACCTCTCCCCCAGTGCTATCCAGCCCCGCTGTGCTCTCCACCTCCCCCCATGCTCTACGCTGCCCCCCTGTGCCCTCCGCCTCTCCCCCTGTGCTCTTCACCTCCCCCATGCTCTCCGCTGCCCCCCCTGCCCTCCACTTCTCCCCCAGTGCTATCCAGCCCCCCCCTGTGCTCTCCACCTCCCACCCTGTGATATCTACCTCCCCCATGCTCTCCGCTGCCCCCTGTGCCCTCCACTTCTCCCCCAGTGCTATCCAGCCACCCCTGTGCTCTCCACCTCCCACCCTGTGATATCTACCTCCCCCATGCTCTCCGCTGCCCCCTGTGCCCTCCACTTCTCCCCCAGTGCTATCCAGCCCCCCCTGTGCTCTCCACCTCCCCCCATGCTCTACGCTGCCCCCCTGTGCGCTCCGCCTCTCCCCCTGTGCTCTTCACCTCCCCCAATGCTCTCCTTTCCCCCCATTGCTCTCCAGCCCCCCCAGTGCTCTCCACCTCCCTTCTGTGCTCTCCACCTCCCCCCATGCTCTATGCTGCCCCCCTGTGCCCTCTGTCTCTCCCCCTGTGCTCTCCACTACCCCCCTGTGCCCTCCGTCTCTCCCCCTGTGCTCTCCACTACCCCCCTGTGCCCTCCGTCTCTCCCCCTGTGCTCTCCACTACCCCCCTGTGCCCTCCGTCTCTCCCCCTGTGCTTTCCACTGCCCCCTGTGATATCCACCTCCCCCATGCTCTCCACTGCCCCCCTGTGCCCTCCACTTCTCCCCCAGTGCTCTCCAGCCCCCCCTGTGCTCTCCACCTCCACCCAGTGCTCTCTAGTCCCCCGTGCTATCCAGCCCCCGTGCTCTCCTCCTCCCTTCTGTGCTCTTAACATCCCCCATGCCCTATGCTGCCCCCCTGTTCCCTCCGCCTCTCCCCCTGTGCTTTTCACCTCCCCCCATGCTCCACGCTGCCCCCCGTGCCCTCTGCCTCTCCCCCTGTGCTCTCCACCTCCCCCTGGGCTCTTCACCTCCCCCCAATGCCCCCAGCCCCCCCAGTGCTCTCTAGCACCCCCCCAGTGCTCTCCAGCCCCCCTGTTCTCTCCACCTCCCTCCTGTGCTCTCCACCTCCCCCATGCTCTCTGATGCCCCCCTGTGCCCTCCACTTCTCCCCCAGTGCTCTCCAGCCCACCCAGTGCCCTCTAGCTCCCCCGTGGTATCTAGCCCCCCTGTCTCTCCTCCTCCCTTCTGTGCTCTCCACATCCCCCATGCTCTATGCTGCCCTCCTGTGTCCTCCGCCTCTCCCCCTGTGCTTTTTCACCTCCTCCCATGCTCTACGCTGCCCCCCTGTGCCCTCTGTCTCTCCTCCTGTGCTCCCCACCTCCCCCATGCTCTATGCTGCCCCCCTGTGCCCTCTGCCTCTCCCCCAGTGCTCTTTAGCCCTCCCAGTGCTCTCCAGCCCCCCTGTGATCTCCACCTCCCCCATGCTCTACGCTGCCCCCCTGTGCCCTACGCCTCTCCCCCAGTGCTCTCCAGCGCCCCCATTGATCTCCGCCTACCCCCTGTGCTCTCCACCTCCTCCCATGCTCTCTGCTGCCCCCCTGTGCCCTCCGCCTCCCCCCAGTGCTCTACAGCCCCCCAGTGATCTCCACCTCCCCCCTGTGCTCTCCACCTCCCCCCTGTGCTCTCCACCCCATGCTCTCCTGCCCTCCCTGTGCTTTACGCCCCACCCTGTGTTTTTGCTTCCCCCTGTGCTCTCCAACCCCCCACCCCCTGTGCTCTCCAGCCCCCCATGCTCTCCGGCCCCCTTGTGCTCTCCTCTTCCTCCCTGTGTTCTCTGCCTCTCCCCCATGCTCTCCGCCTCCCCCCACAGTGCTCTCCAGCCCCCCTGTGGTCTCGCCCCACCCCATGTTCTCAAAGTTCTTCCCTGTGCTCTCTGCCCCACCTGCTTTCCCTGTCCCCCTCACCCCCCGCACCTTTGCCGGGTTTCCCCCTCCCCTCTCCTGGGGGATCCGTCAGGATGGAGAGTGGGGAAGGGGCCGGTTAAGATGTCATGGGCTGCTCATTCCAAAATGCCCGGGCCTATTTTTTGTCCCAGTCCGGGCCTGGTGACAGACCTAGCCGGGAGAGAGACTTTTGGAGGGGACTGAATGCTAGCCTCTTGCCGATCGATCGTGGGCCCTGGCATTTGGGGGAACGGTGCTCTTTGTGAGCTGTATGCCTGGGGACCCTTGAGGTGGTATTACTGTGGATTCGGGTCCTGGTCCCCCAGGACACACAGACTCTGGGGACCCTGGATTTGCCATATTAGAAATAGTGGCTGATTCATAATGCTGGGACAAATACTGTTAGGAGATGCTGATGTCAATTCCAGCCACCTGTCTGTCTGTTGCCTGCTAGAATGTGTATTGTAAATAAGTCTAGTATGGGATCTAAGAGTCATTAGATCCCCAATGTTGTTTGTGTTAATTAACTCTGCTATTGTGTGAAGAAGAGTTCTGTAATGTTGATTGGGTTTTCTGAGCTACAAGACGGCCAGTCTGGCCTAAAGGTCATGTCTGAGTCATCTAGGCTGTCTAAAGGGATTAGTTAATTAGCCCATGTTAATTAGGTTTCTGGTCACAGGTGTATGTTCAGAGTAATATGAGCCAGAGGTATGCACCTCCTCTTTTACTGTATAAAAGAGCCTGTATTCCTTTCAATAAAAGAGATTCCTAGTTGAACTTACATACAGCCTGCCTGGTGTTTGTTCTGAGCTATAACAACTGGGTTAGAACGGCACATAGCTGTAGTTCTAGTCCCGGAGCATCGGATGACCGAACCATCAGATGTTGCGATCTGCAATCTGATTCTATAGCTGCAGAGGAGTGTCGGGAGAGTGGAACCGAGCGAGCAAGGGGCTCATTAAACCCCCCCTCTCCACTAACTATAGACCCCCCTCCCTCAGTACGGACCCCCCTCTCCACTAACTATAGACCCCCCTCCCTCAGTACGGACCCCCTCTCCACTAAGTATAGATCCCTCTCCCTCTGTACAGACCCCCCTCTCCACTAACTATAGACCCACCTCCCTCAGTACGGACCCCCTCTCCACTAACTATAGACCCCCCTCCCTCAGTACGGACCCCCTCTCCACTAAGTATAGATCCCCCTCCCTCAGTACAGACCCCCCTCTCCACTAAGTATAGACCCCCCTCCCTCAGTACAGACCCCCCTCTCCACTAAGTAAAGATCCCCCCTCCCTCAGTACGGCCCCCCTCTTCACTAATTATAGATCCCCCTCTCTCAGTACAGACCCCCCTCTCCACTAAGTAAAGATCCCCCTCCCTCAGTACAGACCCCCCTCTCCACTGAGTAAAGATCCCCCTCTCTCAGTACAGACCCCCCTCTCCACTAAGTAAAGATCCCCCTCCCTCAGTACAGACCCCCCTCTCCACTGAGTAAAGATCCCCCTCCCTCAGTACAGACCCCCCTCTCCACTAAGTATAGATCCCCCTCCCTCAGTACAGATCCCCTCTCCACTGAGTAAAGATCCCCCTCCCTCAGTACGGACCCCCTCTTCACTAAGTATAGACCCCCCTCCCTCAGTACAGACCCCCCTCTCCACTAAGTAAAGATCCCCCCTCCCTCAGTACAGACCCCCCTCTCCACTGAGTAAAGATCCCCCTCTCTCAGTACAGACTCCCCTCTCCACTAAGTAAAGATCCCCCTCCCTCAGTACGGACCCCATCTTCACTAAGTACAGACCCCCCTGATGTAAAGGGGGGAACTCTGTGGACTCTGATGTAAAGGGGGAACTCTGGACTCTGATGTAAAGGGAGAACTCTGTGGACTCTGATGTAAAGGGGGAACTCTGTGGACTCTGATGTAAAGGGGGAACTCTGGACTCTGATGTAAAGGGAGAACTCTGTGGACTCTGATGTAAAGGGGGAACTCTGTGGATTCTGATGTAAAGGGAGAACTCTGTGGACTCTGATGTAAAGGGGGAACTCTGTGGACTCTGATGTAAAGGGGGAACTCTGTGGACTCTGATGTAAAAGGGGAACTCTGTGGACTCTGATGTAAAGGGGGGAACTCTGTGGACTCTGATGTAAAGGGGGAACTCTGTGGACTCTGATGTAAAAGGGGAACTCTGTGGACTCTGATGTAAAGGGGGGAACTCTGTGGACTCTGATGTAAAGGGGGAACTCTGTGGACTCTGATGTAAAGGGGGGAACTCTGTGGACTCTGATGTAAAGGGGGAACTCTGTGGACTCTGATGTAAAGGGGGGAACTCTGTGGACTCTGATGTAAAGGGGGAACTCTGTGGACTGTGATGTAAAAGGGGGACTCTGTGGACTCTGATGTAAAGGGGGAACTCTGTGGACTCTGATGTAAAAGGGGGACTCTGTGGACTCTGATGTAAAGGGGGAACTCTGTGGACTCTGATGTAAAGGGGGGAACTCTGTGGCTCTGATGTAAAAGGGGGACTCTTGTGATTAACTTCATATGATCAGAAATGTTATTGAATAGCAACATCTATCCATAGTTTATCTATGCATACTATGAAAAAAAAATTGCTGTGCAACGCTGAAGTGTTCGGATTTGACTTGAAGAGAAGCTAGTAGAGAGGTGGGGGTCAGAAATGTGCTGGGGGGGGGGGGTGCTTTTTACCTTTGTCCTGACCACTATCCCTGTCCCCCTCCTCTGTCCATCTACATAGATATAATCTTAGAACAGACCTCAGATCTGAAGATGCACAGTGGTGTCCCACCTCTGGCTCCTGTGTACATGTAAAGAGCCGAGGAGGGGGAGGCGGCTTCGGTTCGCTCTGCGGTATGAGGCAGGGAGACAGCCAGGGGCAGAGCCGCGGGGATCATAACCCAAACGGCAGTGCATTTTTTTCTGCAAGGAACTGCAATGGAATGTGGCAAAATGCACTGGAACGCATTACAGCAAAAAAAAAAAGAAGAAAAAAAAAAGGAAACTTTGGAACAAAAACAAGAGGGGAAAAAAAAACGCATCAAGAACGCACCGGCACACATCAAAACGTGCATTTGTGAACGCACCCAGACTGTGTTTGTGTGGTGTGAAGCGGCACTGAGCCCAGGTTCTTCACACTGAGCTGCGGGAATGAACTCGCACGATTTCACTCCCGCACGTCAGTCCCGATTTCGGCGGCGATTTCACAGACCTCTGTGCGGGTTTCTGCATAGATGTCAATGGAAATCGCACCCCGAAATCGTAAAAAGTAGTACAGAAACTTCTTTTTGAAATTGGCGCGGCGCCGCAAACGCAGCGTCGCACTGGTTAGGACGGTGCCATTGCCACCGGTTTGACATGTCGGATCGCACCGGTTTGAACCAGAGCTCACGTGGAACTGTTTCCTCTGGTTGTGGCTGGCGTGTCGCAGTCACGCGGAGAGCACGGTTCGCAGGCGTGTTCATGCCCGTGATTGACGCGTTGTAGATTCTCCGACGGCGTTCTCCCTGCCACATGCGAACCCGATGACTGTTCCCTGAACTTCTTTTATTGTCCTCAGCGATTAGATAGAAGAGCTGAGTCACCAGGAACCGCCGCGATCGCCCTCTGCGTGTCAGCAGGGATTCCAAGAAGTGAAAGTCGGGGCTCATTCACACACCTCAGTACATTGATCAACACAGGCTCTATGCAAGACATAGAATACTACGGCTGTCTATGTGGATCTCTATGTGCCCACTTCATACCAAGGTGACGTGTTGATGTGTTCTTGGAAGGACATGTAGACATGCCAGTGTGCCCATTCAGTGCTGCCACTGTGCCATCAATTTGTAGCCACTGTACCCTTCAAATGCTGCCAGTGTGCCCATTAAATGCTGCCAGTGTGCCCATCAAATGCTGCCAGTGTGCCCATCAAATGCTGCCAGCATGCCCATTAAATGCTGCCAGTGTGCCCATCAAATGCTGCCAGCATGCTCATTAAATGTTGCCACTGTGCCATTGAATGCTGCCAGTGTGACCCCCCCCCCCCCCCCCCGCGCCCGCTCGCCGTCTGCCTGGCACTTACCCTGTCTTGGTGGGACAGCGGGTGACGGCGACGAGCGGGGTCCTTCAAGCCAGCGTCTCCTGCCATCCTCATCTCCCGAGTCCCGTCCTCTCCTCCTGATAGGCGTCCAATAGCGGCGCCTGTCGTTTTCAGCCAATCAGGTGACAGGTAAAAGACCCGAGCACCTGATTGGCGGAGAGGTGGTTCAGTGTTAGGAAGGCAGAGATTCATTCGCTTTCCTAACACAGTTGAGTGAACGGCGAACGCCCAGCATGGCGCTCGCAGGTCACCTATTTTGACACCTAATTAGAGCCTATGGCTCTAATCAGGTGTTTAAAAAAAAAAAACCCGCTGTAATTCAGGCGCCTGATGCCCGAAAAGGGGGGGGGGCAGCGGCAGCGATGGATAGATTCATGCAATGCATGAATCTATCCATAGTGCGCAGAGGGGGTGGCAGGAGAGAGGGGGGGGCGCCCGCGTGCCCTTAATGCACGGGCCGCCACTGCTGATGGTGTCAGTAGAGCAGAGGACGGTGTCAGTAGAGCAATGGACGGTGTCAGCAGGGCAATGGACGGTGTCAGCAGAGCAATGGACGGTGTCAGCAGAGCAGTGGACGGTGTCAGTAGGGCAGTGGACGGTGTCAGTAGAGCAGAGGACGGTGTCAGTGGGGCAGTGGACGGTGTCAGTGGGGCAGTGGACGGTGTCAGTAGGGCAGTGGACGGTGTCAGTAGAGCAATGGACGGTGTCAGTAGAGCAGTGGACGGTGTCAGTGGGGCAGTGGACGGTGTCAGTAGAGCAATGGAAGGTGTCAGTAGGGCAGAGGACGGTGTCAGTAGGGCAGAGGACGGTGTCAGTAGAGCAGTGGACGGTGTCAGCAGAGCAGTGGACGGTGTCAGTAGAGCAATGGACGGTGTCAGTAGAGCAGAGGACGGTGTCAGTAGGGCAGTGGACGGTGTCAGTAGAGCAGTGGACGGTGTCAGTAGAGCAGTGGACGGTGTCAGTAGAGCAATGGACGGTGTCAGTAGGGCAGTGGACGGTGTCAGTAGGGCAGTGGACGGTGTCAGTAGGGCAGTGGACGGTGTCAGTAGGGCAGTGGACGGTGTCAGTAGGGCAGAGGACGGTGTCAGTAGAGCAGAGGACGGTGTCAGTAGGGCAGTGGACGGTGTCAGTAGAGCAGTGGATGGTGTCAGTAGAGCAGTGGACGGTGTCAGTAGGGCAGAGGACGGTGTCAGTAGAGCAGAGGACGGTGTCAGTAGCGCAGTGGACGGTGTCAGCAGAGCAGTGGACGGTGTCAGCAGAGCAGTGGACGGTGTCAGTAGAGCAATGGACGGTGTCAGTAGAGCAGTGGACGGTGTCAGTAGAGCAGTGGACGGTGTCAGCAGAGCAGTGGACGGTGTCAGTAGGGCAGAGGACGGTGTCAGTAGAGCAGAGGACGGTGTCAGTAGCGCAGTGGACGGTGTCAGCAGAGCAGTGGACGGTGTCAGCAGAGCAGTGGACGGTGTCAGTAGAGCAATGGACGGTGTCAGTAGAGCAGTGGACGGTGTCAGTAGAGCAGTGGACGGTGTCAGTAGAGCAGTGGACGGTGTCAGTAGAGCAATGGACGGTGTCAGTAGAGCAGTGGACGGTGTCAGTAGAGCAGTGGACGGTGTCAGCAGAGCAGTGGACGGTGTCAGTAGAGCAATGGACGGTGTCAGTAGAGCAGTGGACGGTGTCAGTAGAGCAGTGGACGGTGTCAGCAGAGCAGTGGGCGGTGTCAGTAGGGCAGTGGACGGTGTCAGTAGGGCAGAGGACGGTGTCAGTAGAGCAGTGGGCGGTGTCAGTAGAGCAGTGGACGGTGTCAGCAGAGCAGTGGACGGTGTCAGCAGAGCAGTGGACGGTGTCAGTAGAGCAATGGACGGTGTCAGCAGAGCAGTGGACGGTGTCAGCAGAGCAGTGGACGGTGTCAGCAGAGCAGTGGACGGTGTCAGTAGAGCAGTGGACGGTGTCAGTAGAGCAATGGATGGTGTCAGTAGGGCAGAGGACGGTGTCAGTAGAGCAGTGGACGGTGTCAGTAGAGCAATGGACGGTGTCAGTAGAGCAGTGGACGGTGTCAGTAGAGCAGTGGACGGTGTCAGTAGAGCAATGGACGGTGTCAGTAGAGCAGTGGACGGTGTCAGTAGAGCAATGGACGGTGTCAGTAGAGCAATGGACGGTGTCAGTAGGGCAGAGGACGGTGTCAGTAGAGCAGTGGACGGTGTCAGTAGAGCAGTGGACGGTGTCAGTAGGGCAGTGGACGGTGTCAGTAGGGCAGTGGACGGTGTCAGTAGAGCAATGGACGGTGTCAGTAGAGCAGTGGACGGTGTCAGTAGAGCAGTGGACGGTGTCAGTAGGGCAGTGGACGGTGTCAGTAGAGCAATGGACGGTGTCAGTAGGGCAGTGGACGGTGTCAGTAGGGCAGTGGACGGTGTCAGTAGAGCAGTGGACGGTGTCAGTAGAGCAGTGGACGGTGTCAGTAGAGCAATGGACGGTGTCAGTAGGGCAGAGGACGGTGTCAGTAGAGCAGTGGACGGTGTCAGTAGAGCAGTGGACGGTGTCAGTAGGGCAGTGGACGGTGTCAGTAGGGCAGAGGACGGTGTCAGTAGGGCAGAGGACAGTGTCAGTAGAGCAGTGGACGGTGTCAGTAGGGCAGTGGACGGTGTCAGTAGGGCAGTGGACGGTGTCAGTAGAGCAATGGACGGTGTCAGTAGAGCAGTGGACGGTGTCAGTAGAGCAGTGGACGGTGTCAGTAGAGCAGTGGACGGTGTCAGTAGAGCAATGGACGGTGTCAGTAGAGCAGTGGACGGTGTCAGTAGAGCAATGGACGGTGTCAGTAGAGCAGTGGACGGTGTCAGTAGAGCAGTGGACGGTGTCAGTAGAGCAGTGGACGGTGTCAGTAGAGCAATGGACGGTGTCAGTAGAGCAGTGGACGGTGTCAGTAGAGCAGTGGACGGTGTCAGTAGAGCAGTGGACGGTGTCAGTAGAGCAATGGACGGTGTCAGTAGAGCAGTGGACGGTGTCAGTAGAGCAGTGGACGGTGTCAGTAGAGCAGTGGACGGTGTCAGTAGAGCAATGGACGGTGTCAGCAGGGCAGAGAAAGGTGTCAGTAGTTTTTATCTTTTTTATTTTAAGTTTTTTTATTTTTTATTTTTTACAATTAGATTTTTTTAGGAGCCCCGTTAGGGGGCTTTAGTGAAAAAATCAGGGGTCTCAAGAGGGGGTATCTATGCCACACTGGGTAATTAGGGCACACCTGGCACACCCTATGCACACGCCTATTCCTGCTGCTGTGTATTGTGTCGGGGCAATAGGATAGTTCCCAACTGTCCCTGATTTGGAGGGACTGTCCCTGATTTGGAGCAACGTCCCTCATTCCTCCTCATTTGTCCCTCATTGGTCTGATCTATATAGATGTATATAAAATGCACTTTTTATCTATCAAAAAGTGTTTCCCAGCGCTAAACCTTTCATCTGATTTCTAAATGGCTGCGTTTGTCAATGTCCAAAGCCATTATAAAGAATAGTAAAAAAAACACTTGTGAGTTTAAAGAGGAGTTCCACCCAGGGGGTCCAAAAAAAAAAAAAAAAATTATTTTTTGTATAATTCTCCTTTAAGAGAGGCGTGGCAGGGGGTGTGTCCTATACCTACATACTTTCGCTAATAAGTGTCCCTCGTTTCCATCTCAAAAAGTTGGGAGGTGCAATATATTGTGGTCTTTAAAAAAAAAAAAAACTTTATTGAAACGTCATTCGGCTCCATGCACCGCAGTGTGTAAAGATGCAACCCGTCCTGCTTTTTTCAGCGCATTATGTCCTAAATAATGTGCGCCTACTGGAGTGCTATGTGTAGGAGTAATACGATACATTGTTACAACACATTGCAGGGTTTCCCTTTTTTTTAACTTTATTGAAATGTCTTTCAAGCAACTCAATGCTCCGCAGTGCATTGCAGAGCTATGTCGAGTGTTGCAATGCAATGGGTAAAAATGCAACAATGCCTATATTTTTTTCAGTGCATTATGCTGTAAATAATACACACCCGCGGCGCTAGTGCGCTTTGTTTATGAGAGGGGTGTGGCTGCAGAGTGACAGGAAGCACGTGACCTCCACTCTACTATTTTTTTTTTTTTTACTGAACTTTATTGTGAATCTCTGCAGCTGGAGCTCCATTGTAGTTAATTTAAAGTGGACCTTTGGTCATGTTTTCATCTTTCCCTTCTTTTAAAGGGATTGTAAAGGATAATTAAAAAAAAAAAATAATAACAAACATATCATACTTACCTCCACTGTGCAGTTCGTTTTGCACAGAGTGACTCCGATCCTCCTCTTCGGGGGTCCCTCGGTGGCTGTCTCGGCTCCTCCCAGCAAGAGCTAACCCCCCCCCCCTCCGGAAAGCGCTCTTCCAAGGGGGTTAGCTTGCGGGCGCGCTCCTGTGTGATACACTCGGCTTGCCATAGTGTATCACTCGGCCCCGCCTCCCCTCATCCCGGCGCCCTGCGTCATTGATTTGATTGACAGCAGCGGGAGCAAATGGCTGCGCTGCTATCAATCATCCAATGAAGAGCCCACAAGAGCTTGGGGTAAGCAACACGGGATCGCGCCCACGGAGATTCGCGGCTCAGGTAAGTAAAATGGGGGCTCGGGGGGGGGGGGGGGCGGAGAGTGCAAGGGGTTTTTTCACCTTAATGCATAGGTTGCATTAAGGTGAAAAAACACGAGGGTTTACAACCCCTTTAAATCCTGTGCCCTTATTGTTTTAACTTTACTGGCAGAAAAAAAATGTTTTACTATCCAAATACTAGACATGTGCGCCGTCGATAAATTAGTTTAGTTTCGTTCCGTTCCGTATTAAAATTAATTCGTAATTTGTGTCCGAAATTCAATTCGGATTCGTACGAAATACAAATTTTCATTAGGTTCGTAAAATTTTCGTAACAATAAAGAATGTTCGTTATGATAAATGTATCATTATGAGGGGCTCCCACCGTCCCTGTGCTGTGCTGACTTCCTGGGGTTTTTAACTTTTAGTTTCGTTAACTTTTCGTAACAATAACAAAAGTTCGTTATGATAAATTTATCCGAAGTTCGTAAAAGAAATTTCGTATTTCATACAAAATTCGTATGCATAAAAATTTGTATTTCGAATCCTTACGAATGTACGAATTTTCGGAAATTCCTACTATTAAATCTTCTGCCCTTCTTGTTGTTTTAACTTTGGACAGTAAAACATTTTTTTCCTCCAGTAAATTCCTTATACAGCCCACTTCCTGTTTCCTGTCTAGTCATTAGTCTAGGCTTATGACATCATCAGCTCTCTCTCTCACTCTCCTGAGAGTTTGCCAGGAATGGAGGGGGGATGAGTCATAAGAGGGCCAATGAGAGCTGCAGAGCTGGAGGGGTGCCTCTGTGTGTCTGTGTAAATCCAGGAAGTGAACAGGCAGCAGCTTCAGCTGCCCACAGTTGAAATGGCTGCAGTGAGACTCAGTGGAGGGAGATTTCTGCAGCAAATTTGGCAAGTACAGAATCCCAGTATATATAAAATAATATGCAAAGTGGTTGGAGGGAAGCTTCAGAATGGCAAAGATGTTTTTATTTGCAATTATGTGAGCAGACTGCAGTTCCTCTTTAAAAATTACAAGGGTGGAGTTGCGGAGGACACATGTTTCCTGTAACAGTGGAGCTCCAGCTGCAGAGATTCGCAATAAAGTTCAGTAAAAAAAAAAAAAAAAGTAGAGTGGAGGCCATGTGCTTCCTGTCATCAGTGGAGCTCCACTCTGCAGTCGGACCCCCTTGTTATTTATGGGTGATACGACACACTGTTGCAACACAAAAAAGTTTCCTTTTTTTTTTCTTTCAACTTTATTAAAATGTCTTTTATCTCTATGCACAACAATGTGTCACAATCACTGTGTGAAAACACAACCTGTTTTTTTTTTTTTTCTTTCGTTGCTCACCAACGTGCTTACTTTGGAGTGTGAACAGAAACAATAGGACATAAGGCAAATTACCTTGTACTGGGCTGGAAAATGATGTCCATCATAGCTAAATGGGGCTGGTGTGGCAATACTGAAAGCTAAAATATATGTATATTTACACATATATACAGCTATAACAGCTTCAACTCTTCTGGGAAGGCCGTCCAGGTTTAGGAGTGTGTCTATGGAAATGTTTGACCATTCTTCCAGAAGAGCATTTGTGAGGTCAGGCACTGATGTTGGACGAGAAGGCCTGGCTTGCAGTCTCCACTCTAATTCATCCCAAAGGTGTTCTATCGGGCTGAGGTCAGGACTCTGTGCAGGCCAGTCAAGTTCCTCCACCCCAAACTCGCTCATCCATGTCTTTATGGACCTTGCTTTGTGCACTGGTGCCCAGTCATGTTGGAACAAGAAGGGGCCAACCCCAAACTGTTCCCACAAAGTTGGGAGCATAAAATTGTCCAAAATGTCTTGGTATGCTGACGCCTTAAGAGTTCCCTTCACTGGAACTAAGGGGCCAAACCCAACCCCTGAAAAACAACCCCACACCATAATCCCTCCCGCCAAATGATTCGACTGCAAGCCAGGCCTTCTCATCCAACATCAGTGCCTGACCTCACAAATGCTCTCCTGGAAGAATGGTCAAACATTCCCATAGACACCCTCCTAAACCTTGTGGACGGCCCTCGCAGAAGAGTTGAAGTTGTTATAGCTGCAAAGGGTGGGCCAACTCAATATTGAACCCTACAGACTTATGCTGGCCATACACTATACGAAAAATCGGCCGAAAAATCGTTCGTATGGACACTTCGTTCGTTTTTCGGCAAGTTAGTGGGTACAAATCGATAATCGTTTGTGACGTTTTTGTGGAAAAAAAACGAACGGTATGTTTGGAAAATTTCTGCCGAACGTACGATAAATTGCAAGGTTAATGTGTTTCCCGTCCGAACTGCCTGCACTAGGTATATGTAAAAAAAACGAACACAAAATTATTTATTCATGTCCACTGAACAGATTATCGGTCATTATATGATGGCACGATCGTTTGCGGTCACAGTCGAACGTTCGTTTTTCGAAAAGGGGTTCGGCCGATTTTCTGTATAGTGTATGGCCAGCATAAGACTGGGATGCCAATAAAGTTCATGTGAGTGTAAAGGCAGGCGTCCCAATACTTTACAAAATTATAAATGCAGCACTTTTGTGTTGGCCCCCATTTAACATGAGCTGAACTCAAAGATCTACAACTTTTTCTATGTACACAAATAGCCGATTTTTCTCAAATATTGTTTACTAATTCTGTCTAAATCTGTGTTGGTGAGCACTTCTCCTTTGCCGAGATAATCCATCCACCTCACAGATGTGGCATATCCAGATGCTGATTAGACAGCATGATTATTACACAGGTGTGGCTGGCCAGAATAAAAGGCCCCTCTAAAGCCTCATACACACAATCGGATTTTCCGCAGACAAAACGTCATTCTTTTGTCCGATGGGCGTTGGCCGGGAACTTGTCTTGCATACAAATGGCAAGGAATTGTCGGCCAACAAACACGAGGAAGTTCAATTGTCATGAGCCACCCTTTGGGCTCCTTCTGCTAATCTAGAAGTTTGGTGAATGTTGAATTCGCGCTTTTCATCTCGCGTTTTTCTTTTCGCGCTTTTCAGTTTGTTTCTGAATGGCGGTTTGTCAACCAGCCATGTTGCGGAATCGGAGGAGACAACGTGCTATTTATTATTGGTCTTGAGTTGTTGCTTTGACCCAAGTCCAGTCCAGGAACAGGAGGAGGAGGATTTCTTCTACCAAAAATTGGTTGTTTTAATAATGGTGACCAATTATGTCAGATGCCTTTGCTGCGGGAGCTCCAGGAGAATAATCCGGATGATTTTCGGAATTATCTCCGGATGACGGACCCCTGCTTTCACCAACTCTTGGCATTCGTGACCCCCCTATATTAAGAAGCAGGACACATGCATGAGGCTTTTATTTTATTTTTTGGTTGAATAATAATGATTTGATTTGTTATATTTTCTATATTTTTGGATGCATAGAATGCACTTTTTGGTGAAGTTCTATTGGCAGATAGCATGTCTTTTTTTAATGCACAATAAAAAAATTGTGTAGAATAATACTTGGCTATGTGTTTTACTTCAAATGACAGTTTGGGAGTCGGCAGTTACATTTAAAAAAAATACAATGTAAAATTGACAAGGGACACCAACATAGTTGTATCTTTGATCTTAAAAACTACGGGATAATGGTGTTGTGGTAACTTGCACAAATAAAAAATAAAATAAAAAAAAAGCATAATAATATTATTCTTGATATCACTAGAAAAAAAAAAGCCTTTAAAAATTTGTTTGCAATAACTTCATCAGTATCACCAGCAAAGCAGCTTCATTATTATCCCATTAACCACTTCAGCCCCGGAAGATTTTACCCCCTTCCTGACCAGAGCACTATTTTGCGATTCGGCACTGCGCCGCTTTAACTGACAATGTGCGACGTTGCACCCAAACAAAATTGACGTCCTTTTTGTTCCCACATATAGAGCTTTCTTTTGGTGGTATTTGATCGCCTCTGTAGTTTTTATTTTTTGCGCAATAAACAAAATAAGAGCGACAATTTTGAAATAAACGCAATATTTTTTACTTTTTGCCATAAAAAATATGCCCCAAAAATATTTAAAAAAACATTTTTTTCCCTCAGTTTAGGCTGATACGTATTCTTCTATACATTTTTGGTTAAAAAATCGCAATAAATGTATATAGATCGGTTTGCACAAATGTTATAGCGTCTACAAAATAAGGGATAGTTTTATGGCATTTTTATTATTAATTTTTTTTTTACTAGTAATGGCGGCGATTTGCGATTTTTATCGTGACTGCGACATTATGGCGGACACATCGGACACTCTTGACACATTTTTGGGACCATTGGCATTAATACAGCGATCAGTGCTATGAAAATGCACTGATTACTGTAAAAATGTCACTGGCAGGGAAGGGGTTAACAACTAGGGGGGCGATCAAGGGGTTAATTGTGTTCCCTAGTGTGTGTTCTAACTGTAGGGGGGAGGGGACTGTGTAGGGGAGATGACAGATCGCTGTTCATACTCTGTATGAAGACGATCAGTCTCTTCTCCCCTCAGAGAACCAGAAACTGTGTGTTTACATACACAGATCCCGGTTCTCTGTGTGTCAGCAGCGATCGCGGGAGCCCGGCGGTGATAGCCGGGCACTCGCACTGGCCCCGG
>JBBDGP010005156.1:0-41051 GCA_037952835.1 Lithobates septentrionalis
GGAACTTTAAAGGGGGTCTCCATTAAAACTATAGATGTGTCTAATTCTCTTCCAAAAAGCTTTTGTTGATTAACCACTTGCCTACCAGGCCAATTGGTCGTTGTAACTTTTTATCTTGCACGGTATTTCTGCAGCAATTTTTCAACCATTTCATGCTTTAAAAAAAAAACAAAACAAAAAAAAAGTAAAGTTAGCTCAATTATTTTTGTATAATGTGAAAGATGATGTTACGCCGAGTAAATGGATACCCAACATTTCACGATTCCAAATTGCGCACGCTCGTGGAATGGAGCCAAACTTCGGTACTTAAAAATCTCCATAGGTGACGCTTTAAGATTTTTTTTTTTACTGGTTTACCTGTTTAGAGTTACAGAGGAGATCTAGGGCTTGAATTATTGCTCTCGCTCTAATGTTCACGGGGATACCTCACATGTGTGGTTTGAACGCCGTTTACATATTTGGGTGCGACTTGCGTGTGTCTTCGCTTCTGCACGCGAGCACAGGGGCACCTTAAATTTTTTATATATTTTTTTTTTTTATTAATTTTACTTTTTATTTTTCTATTTTTCACTTTTTTTTCTTTTTTTACCTTCTTTTTTATTTTATTTTCATCACTTTTATTCTTATTACAAGGAATGTAAACATCCCTTGTAATAGGAATAAGTATGATCGGTCCTCTTTACAGTGAGATCTGAGGTCAATAACTCCCCTCTAGACTAGGAGGCCTGAAAAAAAAAATAAAAGAATCTCGGCTTCCCAGCCGAGGCGGGCATCATTTTTTTTCGAATGCCGAGGCCGGGGTGTGACGTCATACCATCGCGCCCGGCCTCCGAACGATCATGGAGACTCCGGGGACCATCTGGCCCGCCAGAAATATCTATGGTCAGTATCCGGGGCCGGCGGGTCCCTTCTCCGGTTCGCCGATGGCAGGGGCGAGCCGGGGAACAAGCCACTATGATCATTCTTGTGGTGAATAGAATGCCGGCTCTAAAAGAGGATCTCTGAATGATGTCTGTAGCTGCACCCGTCATTCACGTATCACCGCTCAAAGTCAAGGACGTCGTATGACGCGCGGCCGGCGGGAAGCTGTTTTTAAAGCCCAAAATCCACCAAAACTTTTCTGTTTGATGGGGAGAGATTTCACCTCATTTCCTGTTGCAGTGACTACACAGGAAGTCAGGGGATTCTCTCTCTCCCCCCCCCCCAGTGGGGACACAGGTGGCTACAATAGCAGAGCAGTGACTTTTCTGCTTTCCTTCCTGATGGCTTTCTAAGAACAAATCCCTCACTGATCACACTGCTGTCTCTCACACACCAGCAATAAATCAGTATTTCTTTCTTGTCTTTCGGGGGACCCAGGAAGTCTTAAAGAGTAACTCCACTTTGCTGAGAACCCCCCCCCCCCCCCCCCCCCCCCCCCCCCCCCCCCGGGTGATCTCTGTACATTGCAGGGAATGTAACAAACTTTTTGTAGCAGATTCCTCCCCTTTTTATTATTGTGAATAAAATAGCGGTTTCTTTCTCAGTGACCACAAAAAAAAAAGTGTAGGGGTCCCCCCCTAAAATCCATACCAAACATTTATCCCAACTTGCAGCCTGGCAGGCCAGGGAAAGGGGGTGGGGAGGAGTGTGCACCCCCACCCAAAACCATACCAGGCAACATCGGGGGGGATGCTTTGGGACGGGGGGGTGCAGAGCCCAAGGAAAGGGGGTGGGGATGGGTGCACCCCCCCCAAAATCATACCGGGCCACATGTCCTCAACATCGGAGGGATGCTTTGGGACGGGGGGGTGCAGAGCCCAAGGAAAGGGGGCGGGGATGAGTGCGCCCCCCCCAAACCATACCGGGCCACATGCCCTCAACATCGGTGGGGATGCTTTGGGGCGGGGGATCTGCATCCCCCCCCCCCCCCCACCACCACATTAGCACAAAAGAGCTTTCTCCTGTAGGGGGCAGTATAACCCTTGGTTGCCTATTATCCATAATGTGGTGATATTAGAATGTCAGGAATGTCCCTTTTTAATGTCTGTTCTGTGTTTTTTTTGTAGGTGGATGGAAAGTCGGTTCCCAGAGACGCCACTCACCCCATGTATCCGTTCAATGATCCCTACTAATCCCAACTGGGAGGATGCAAACCAGAGTCACCCACCCCCCCCACCCCCCCCCGTGCCTTCCACACTCCCTCTGCACTCCCAGAAGCCTTTGCTGTTTCTGTATTTCACTTTGTGCCTATTAAAGCTTTGTCCTCCGGACGGTGCAATAAATAGAATCTTTGTAGACAGTAAGACTTGTGTCTTTTATTTCTCTTACAAATCAACAAAACTGCATATTAGTTCATTATGACACGCTCACCTTTTAGAACGAGGTCCCCGTATCGCAGGCCGGTCACCGCCGAGGGAGCTGACATTTTGCTCTCGGCGTGTCTTCCGGGTTGGAGGTACCCAAGTGGGCTTAGGGCAACCAAGAAGGGTGTACAGTATTGACCCCATCGGGTCAACAGAAGGCCCTTCTATTCTGCCACCCCATCCCCCCCACCCTTAACACAACAAAGTGCAACATGGCCCCCCTTCACATTTGAGCGGTGGTGGCTGTGCCCAGTGCCGGCTGGCAGGAGAAATGGCGGCATGCAGAGCTGCTTGGGTGAGGCGGGTGATGTGAGCAGAGAATTCCC
Organism: Lithobates septentrionalis; assembly: GCA_037952835.1. NCBI lineage: Eukaryota > Metazoa > Chordata > Amphibia > Anura > Ranidae > Lithobates > Lithobates septentrionalis. Next base: position 2,672 of record JBBDGP010005156.1, read on the forward strand.
CGGGATGGGGGTGTGAGGGGGCAATGCACAGAACCCCCCTACTGCTCACCCCCCTCCAGTCTTGCACAGTCCTGCCCACAGAACTAATTGTTAAGCTTAACTCCGCCCCCTCCAGTCTTGCACAGGTGTACAGGCTCCTCCCCTCATCCTGCAACAGAGCCAATTGTTAAGCCTGACTCCACCCCTGCAGTCTTGCATAGCTGTATAGGCTCCTCCCCTCATCTTGCTCACAGCACCAATTGTTAATTGTGACTCCGCCCTCTCCTTCAGTCTTGCACAGGAAGTGAAGGCAAATCTCAGCAATTGGACACAGATGGCAAAAAAGGAATCTTACAGAGGTAATATCCCTTCCACTCCCCCATCCATCCACGTCTCCATCCATGTCCCTATCCATCCATCCATATCTCTATCCAGCCTTACATTAATTTTTCCATCCATCCTTCCACTCCCCCCCCCCATCCATGTCTCCATGATTTATTTTGTGGAGAAATCACTTTAACCCCCCCCCCCAATTATCTAGCTGCGGCCATCTTGAGTAAGGGCATGTAGCATTGACTTCCTGGAATCCATCTGCCCTTCGGTCTGGTATGCAGGTGTTCCATCAGAATCGGCGACCCGTCAGATAAGGTAATGGCAGTGATGTTCCCTCATTACACCATGACGGCCATCTTGGTACACCCCGCACTCGACCGCAGTAGGAAGCCGGCAGCGGACATCTTTTTACACCCACCCAAGTCTCGCATTGCACACTTATTTCTTACCAGTAAAGTGCACTTATATAGTGAAATACAGGATTTTCAAATCCATCAGACTGTTTTTATGTCGAAATTTTAAGAGCAGCGGTGTTCTGTCAGATCAGCAAACCTGTTAGATAAGCAGCTTTTGTTTTCTCTCTTTCTTTTTTTTCTTCTTCTTTAACATGCTGCTTAAAAATTTGTGAATCAGTACTGCTTGGACCTTGAAGAAGGGGACATACCCCGAAAGCTTGTCCTGAAAAATTGTATGTTATTGCAAATAAAAAAAGTATCACGGACAGTACTCAATTTTCGCTGCTGCTTACGAAATTCAACATCAAAACAGTGAGACAGATTTCTAAATACTGCATTCTACTATAAAAAGCTGAGTTTATTGGTAAAAAATAAGTGTGAAATGCAAGACTTGGGTGGGTGTAAAAAAGATGTTCTGACTGCAGGCTCACTGCGGCCGAGTGCGGGGTGTACCAAGATGGCCGTCGTGGCGTTCTGACGGAACACAGGCAGGAGGGTGTGCTTAGCTGAGAAAGTCCCTCCTCCCATCCTGAAGACCCCGGGGACATATGACATCATCTTGGCGTAAGCCAGAAACCAGGAAGACGCTGAAGAATGTAAAAAAAAAAAAAAACCCGTAAATATAATCTCCTTTCCTATGTATTTACTAATACTAGCAGCATGAGGATTGAACAGAGTTGATTGAGAGATTAGTTCTGCTTTAGGCTACGTTTCCACTATTGAGACCCCAAAGTTTGCGTGATTTAGACTTTGATGCGACTTGGAGTGCAGCTTTGATCCAACTTTACAGCCTCTGGATCAAAGTTGCGTCAAAAGTCGCATCAAAATAGTGCGGGAACCTTTTCAAAGTCGCTGCAACCTTAGGTCGCATAGATTGGAACGGGTGCCATTGAAATCACTGGGCTGTGACTTGTCCTGCCACTTTATGTGTCCAAAGTCACATGACAAGTCGCACCAGTGGAAACAGAGCCTCAACCTCTTGCCACCCACATACAACACATGTGCAGCAGCAAAAGGGAGGGGCTTTAATGCTCTCACACGCATCACTGGGCGGCCAATGAGAGGCCACTCCCAGCGCGGAGACTTGACGAAAAAGGTGGCAACCCTACCACTGTGACAGCCAATCACAATAGTCCTCAAGGCACACGCCTGCAGATGGCTGTTCAGTATGGGTGGGTGCTGCAGTGACCCCGGCCAGGGAACCGTAGACACTCGACCAGCACACCAAGGATTCCTTAAATGGGGCCAAAGCGTTATTTGGTGGTCACATGGTACATACAAAGGCAACGTTTCAGGGCCACGCAGGGACCCTTCGTCAGGCAGGTTGGTCACCTGATTGATGAAGGGGCACTGCGTGACTCCGAAACGTTGCCTGTGGCATGCATCACATGAACATGAAATAAAGTTTTGGACCCCATTGGCGTGCCGGCGACATTTCTTTGCACTGTGACATGCCTGACGAAGGGGTCCTGCGTGACTCCGAAACGTTGCCCTACCTGCTCTGTGATGTGATCATGCTTCAATAAAAAGATGTTTGGATGCTACCTGTTGATCCATGGTGTGCTGGCAAATATCCACATTGAGCCAATCACAGAGGTCACATGATCGCTGATCCCCCCCCCCCCCCCCCCCGGGCGTTTAGAACTTTTTAAAGGGGAGGGGTAGAAGAAGGGGCTAATGAAATGTCATGTGTAGTAAACAGGTAAGTGAAGGTGTTGGGGGCACCAAAATGTAGAGATCTGGACGGAAGATATTGCAATTTATTGAAATATGTATACATGGAGCCGAAACGTGTCTAAAGGTTGAGCTCCCTTCTTCAGGGCTCATGTACAGAATCGGGCAGCCTGGCGGAGGAATGTCGGTGTGTTTGAAGTTGTGCTTCCGGAACCGGATCCCACTTGGTGACGCCGCGTCTATAACCGCTACCAGAGATACCAATCTGTAATGATCTCTTCTGCCTGAATACAATATCCTGTAATAAAATGCTTTTTACCCAAACTTGTGTCTGGTGCCTGAGGCCCCCCTTCAAATCTCACGTAGGGGGAAAAAGTCTTCGCAATGTTGACAGTGCAATTTACACACAATTCTGCAGGTTGCGCACAGGACAGCACATTCACTTCAATGCTCGATTGTTACCCAAAAGAAGCTCCTTTATTGGGTGAAGAGCTCTCCATGATTCTTAACCACTCCCCCCCACTTCCTGCCCAGGACAATTTTCAGCTTTCAGCGCTGTCACACTTTGAATGACAATTACTCGGTCATACAACATTGTACACATATGAATCAATTTTCACACAAATAGAGCTTTCTTTCAGTGGTATTTAATCACTGCTGTTCATTTTATTTTTTGCTAAACAAGCGGAAAAAGACCGAAATTTAAAAAAAAAAAAAAAAAGCTTTTCTGTTAAAAAATTTAGCAAATAAGTAATTTTTCTCCTTCACTGACGAGGCTGCACTAATATGCAGCACTGATGGGCACTGATGAGGCTGCACTGTGGGGACTGATGAGGCTGCACTGATATGCGGCACTGATGAGGCTGCACTGTGGGCACTGATGAGGCTGCACTGATATGCAGCACTGATGGGCAGCGTGATGAGGCTGCACTGATATGTGGTACTGATGAGGCTGCACTGATATGCAGCACTGATAAGCACTGATGACGCTGCACTGATAGGAATCACTGGTGAGGATGCACTGAGGGGACTAATGATGCTGCACTGATATGCAGCACTGATAGGAGGCACTGATGGGCACTGGTGAGGATACACTGATAGGTGGCACTGATGAGGCTGAACTGATGGACACTGATGAGGCTGCACTGTTATGCGGCACTGATGGACATTGATGAGGCTGCACTGATGGGCACTAATGAGGCTGCACTGATAGGCACTGATGAACACTAATGAGGCTGCACTAATGGGCACTGATGAGGCTGCAAAGATGGGCACTGTTGAGGCTGCACTGATGGACATTGATGAGGCTGCACTGATGAACATTGATGAGGCTGCACTGATGGACATTGATGAGGCTGCACTGATGAGGCTGTGCTGATGGACATTGATGAGGCTGCACTGATGAGGCTGCGCTAATGGACACTGATGAGGCTGCACTGATGGACACTGGTGAGGCTGCACTGATGGACACTGATGAGGCTGCACTGATGGACACTGATGAGGCTGCACTGATGGACATTGATGAGGCTGCACTGATGGACATTGATGAGGCAGCACTGATAGGCACTGATGAGGCTGTGCTGATGGACATTGATGAGGCTGCACTGATAGGCACTGATGAGGCTGCGCTGATGGACATTGATGAGGCTGCACTGATGGGCACTGATGAGGCTGCGCTGATGGACATTGATGAGGCTGCACTGATGGGCACTGATGAGGCTGTGCTGATGGACATTGATGAGGCTGTGCTGATGGGCACTGATGAGGCTGCGCTGATGGACACTGATGAGGCTGCACTGATGCACATTGAAGAGGCTGCACTAATGGGCACTGATGAGGCTGCACTGATGGGCACTGATGAGGCTGCACTGTGGGCACTGATGAGGCTGCACTGATATGCAGCACTGATGGGCAGCGTGATGAGGCTGCACTGATATGTGGTACTGATGAGGCTGCACTGATATGCAGCACTGATAAGCACTGATGACGCTGCACTGATAGGAAGCACTGGTGAGGATGCACTGAGGGGACTAATGATGCTGCACTGATATGCAGCACTGATAGGAGGCACTGATGGGCACTGGTGAGGATACACTGATAGGTGGCACTGATGAGGCTGAACTGATGGACACTGATGAGGCTGCACTGTTATGCGGCACTGATGGACATTGATGAGGCTGCACTGATGGGCACTAATGAGGCTGCACTGATAGGCACTGATGAACACTAATGAGGCTGCACTAATGGGCACTGATGAGGCTGCAAAGATGGGCACTGTTGAGGCTGCACTGATGGACATTGATGAGGCTGCACTGATGAACATTGATGAGGCTGCACTGATGGACATTGATGAGGCTGCACTGATGAGGCTGTGCTGATGGACATTGATGAGGCTGCACTGATGAGGCTGCGCTAATGGACACTGATGAGGCTGCACTGATGGACACTGATGAGGCTGCACTGATGGACACTGATGAGGCTGCACTGATGGACACTGATGAGGCTGCACTGATGGACATTGATGAGGCTGCACTGATGGACATTGATGAGGCAGCACTGATAGGCACTGATGAGGCTGTGCTGATGGACATTGATGAGGCTGCACTGATAGGCACTGATGAGGCTGCGCTGATGGACATTGATGAGGCTGCACTGATGGGCACTGATGAGGCTGCGCTGATGGACATTGATGAGGCTGCACTGATGGGCACTGATGAGGCTGTGCTGATGGACATTGATGAGGCTGTGCTGATGGGCACTGATGAGGCTGCGCTGATGGACACTGATGAGGCTGCACTGATGCACATTGAAGAGGCTGCACTAATGGGCACTGATGAGGCTGCACTGATGCACATTGAAGAGGCTGCACTAATGGGCACTGATGAGGCTGCACTGATGGGCACTGATGAGGCTGCACTGATGGGCACTGATGAGGCTGCACTGGGCACTGATGAGGCTGCACTGATGGGCACTGATGAGGCTGCACTGGGCACTGATGAGGCTGCACTGATGGGCACTGATAAGGCTGACAAAGGCCTGACTGTCCCTGGCCCAACCCCTTTCATTCATGGGATCTCAGTTCTTTTAATCATGAATGCTCAGCATCACACATAGGGGTTACCTATGCAAATATAGCCTGCCTAGCTTTTGATATTTGCCCAGCTCCTCCCACTGCTTGAATCAGGACTGAGGGCTCTTCAGTGGATTATTGGGGCAAGGTGCTGGGATGTTTTCAGGAAGAGATGTACAGCCCCCTGCCGGCCCCTCCCACCAGCCATGATCTGCCTGCATTGCATAGAGAAGCACAGAGACCCTGCGATGACATCAAAATAAGGTATGTGATGAAATTGGAAAGGTTTTATTTAAAATCATTAGCATAATGATGAGGAAGTAGAAAGAAGGAAGGGGCAGGCTCTTCGATGTAAACATTAGTACTGGTAGACAACACGTATAAATAGACTAAAAACCGCCTCAAGAACGCTACTTTGTAAGGCGACTGAGAAACTAGACGAGATTACAAATGAATTCAATACAGACCCTACACCAGACAAAGCTTCAGCACTTAAATTTCATACCCGGATATTAGATCAATTGCAATTTGAAAGGGCTAAACAAAAATTATTTTTCTCAAAGCAAAGAGTATTTGAAGAAGGTGAACGGGCGGGTAAACTGTTAGCGTATAAACAGGACACTAGGCCTCCTGTGGTTGTCTCCCCCAAAGGTCACGGGTGATGTACTGTTGACCATTCCCAAATCGGTGGCAGATACGTTTAGGGCGTACTATGCAGACCTGTATTCATCTAAAGTGCAGGTCACCGCACGGGAAACTCGGGTGTTTTTGCAGGATGTTCCCTTTCCCCAGATCTCGGAATCACAGCTGGAGGCCCTAGAGGCCTCGCTTACTGTGGACGAGATCATGGCGGCTGTGGCATCCCTGGGATGGATGGCCTGCCACTAGACTTCTATGCAGCTTATTCGGAGGTACTAGTGCCTGAGCTACGGAGGTTATATAACCACATTTTTGAATCTGAGTCCCTTCCCCGCTCACTTAGACAAGCGGTGATTATAGTGCTTCCCAAACCGGGTAAGGACCCCCTTTACACCGAGTCTTATCGTCCAATTTCATTGCTTCAAGCCGATATTAAGATCTTGGCAAAGATTTTGGCTATTCGCTTGAACCAAATCATTTTATCCCTAATACACCTGGATCAGACGGGATTCATGCCGGGGAAAAACACGGCTATGAATCTACGCCGTCTTTACATGAACGTTTCGGCAGTGCATGGGGAGATCGGAAATAGGGCAGTGGTGGCACTTGACGCCGCCAAGGCGTTCGACTCCGTGGAGTGGGGATACGTGTGGGAGTGCTTGAGGGGGTTTGGATTTGGACCCAATTTTATAAAGTGGGTTAAGCTACTCTATTATCTACCTGAGGCCAGTGTGTCGGTGAATGGGAGAACATCGGACCCATTTCCCCTTGAACGAGGGACTAGACGGGGTTGCCCACTTTCCCCGCTCCTGTATGCTTTGGCAGTGGAGCCACTCGCCATTTCCCTTAGGAACAATCCAGGGATACAGGGCCTTAGAATGGAAAACTTGGTGGAAAAGGTGAGTTTATACGCTGACGACATGCTCCTCTACCTGGAGGATTCTGGTCTGTCGCTACAGGCTGCCCTCCATACAATTGAAAATTTTGGAAAACATTCGGGGTTACGAATGAACTGGTCAAAGTCACAAATTCTGCCTCTAGGTATATCACCGCCCACTAGACTATCAGCAAATCTCCCCCTACAGAGGGTGGCACGCATTCAATATCTGGGACTACAAATAACTAGGGACCCCACGGAATTTTTAGACAATAACATAGAACCGCTCTTCTTATACCTAAAATCACACATACAGGTATGGGCACGTCTTCCACTGGGGATCATGGGTAGGATCAACCTTATTAAAAGGATCATAATGCCAAAATTTTTTGTATGTGTTCTGGAACTCACCAGTACTTATCCCCCTCAAAGTATTCAAAACAATCGACAAACTTATCAATTCATTTGTTTGGGGATCGTGTAGGCATAAACTGGCTTGGAACACTCTTAAAAACCCTACCTGATCAGGAGGAGCAGCCCTTCCTGGCTTTCACTCATACTATATAGCCGCACAATTATCTCACTTTTACTACATTCACAACACAGATAGCGCTAAGTACCAGGCTCTTGTTTGTAATAAGCCCAAAAAGGATACCTACACCCCCTTACAGGTTTTATTCTGGGGTAGAACTGGTGGGGGGGGGGAGCAGTGGGCCGAGGACCCTTACTGAAACAGCATCAACGTATCTGGGAGATAGCATTAAAATTAATCGGTGCGGATTTTTTTTTCACTCTCATACTCCTCTGTGGCACAACCCGCAATTGAGAGAATTGCTTTCGATCCCCGGTGTTGTTGGATGGACTACAAAGGGAATAATTTTTCTCCACCAGGTGATTACCCCATCGGGAGTAAGAGACTTTGGTTCTTTGAGTGCTGAGTTTCAACTGCCTCCACGCATGTTATTCAATTATAGACAACTCAAACATGCCCTACAAACACAATTTGCAAATGGGTACCCGAATCCACAAGTGCTGTCCCTGGTAGATGTCATAACGGGTGTAGAGTCAACTGAACTGATATCAACTTTGTACTCAGCCCTTCGGGCACGTTCGGTTGCGGGCATAATTGACACAGCGAAAATTCGATGGGAAGAGGATATAGGCCAAGTGGAGGATGAAGATTGGGACGAGGTTCTGGAAAACGTTAAAAAGGCCTCCCCTAGGCTCCCGGAGCGTACGACGCACTTATATATAATCCACAAATCTTACCTCACACCAGCTAGAATAGCTAAATTCTCCCAAAACCAAGACACTCAATGTCCAAGATGCACAAGCTTATCAAGCTCTTTTTTCCACCTTATATGGTCTTGCCCGGTTATCCAAACTTACTGGAATCAAATGATTAAATTCTTGCATGATGATATGGGATCCCCTGTTCAGGTGGAACCAAGGTTATGTGTACTAGGGCTGCTTCCAGATCTTACCATAGACAAATTTACTGCTACTTTTCTATATGAAACACTTTTTTGCGCCAGAAAATTGGTGGCAAAACACTGGATGACGGCCTCCCCTCCTACTTTTCAGGATTGGATTAAAATGGTGAATTTGTCCCTACCCTACAAAAAGGTTATATTTAAAGACAGGGGATGTCCGGCTAAATACAATAGGGTCTGGGATAACTGGCTTAATAATACCAATACATGTGATGTATAGATGTATGTACAATAAGAGGTTTGGTGCTGGGAACTGTCCTTAGGTCTGCATAATTATGATAATATACCACGGGAAGGGAGCACGTGGGAAATTTTGTGTTCTACTACTGTGCTTTGATTGCCATTACAAAAATGCCAGAGTTTTCTTTTTTTAGTTTATTTTAGTTTATTTTACAAAAGTTTGTGCATGCATGTAAATACCACACAACTTCTCAGGAGATATGTATAGAGTACAATATGCTTGTATGCTTTTTACATTTTTCTGAATAAACATGTTTCTTTGAAAAAAAACAAAACATTAGTACTGGCCACCCAAGAGCGTCCTGGATCAGGCTGTACCTTTAAGATCTGAGCTATCTAATGACAGCTCTGTGTCAAAGATTTACCGGGTGAACTCGCCTCCTGGGCCGTTCATAAACAATGCCCCAGAAAGAGACATTCACCTCCCCGCCATAAATATAAAAGAAGATGAGACTGCAATACTCGTGTTCTCTATGATGCCGTCCCCTGCAGTACCTGTTCTTCACCACAAGATGTCCTCAGTCTTCTGGGCATCATTCAACCTGAAGGCCTAAGGAAACACTGTGAGTACAGGCCTTCCCCCGCCCATAAAGAGCAGCACCACAGCTCCGTGTGCTCACAGTGCCATGATCCAGAGACTGACAATGATGTCAGGACGCTTTTGATATCATCAAGCACCGCCCCCCCCCCCCCCCCCCAATTCTGATCAGAAGAGGACCACCTCACATGACTGGACTGAAGACATCTGGGTGCAACAAATCCCCCCCCCAAAAAATAACCCCCCCCCCCCATATCCATGCATGGATGAATGTGAACACGTGTCAGGGGTGCCTACACATAAGAAGGTACATTGTGCCTCGCATGTTACACATCACTGTGCACGCCAATTATTCACAGTCACAGGGGAACTATACCCCCCTCCATCACCAGGAACTCTGTGATCCTTATACTGCCATCATTAGTAATAGATAGGAAGGGAGATTACTGGGGAACTATACCCCCCTCCATCACCAGGAACTCTGTGATCCTTATACTGCCATCATTAGTAATAGATAGGAAGGGATATTACAGGGGAACTATACCCCCTCCATCACCAGGAACTCTGTGTGATCCTTATACTGCCATCATTAGTAATAGATAGGAAGGGAGATTACAGGGGAACTATACCCCCTCCATCACCAGGAACTCTGTGTGATCCTCGTACTGCCATCATTAGTAACAGATAGGAAGGGAGATTACAGGGGAACTATACCCCCTCCATCACCAGGAACTTTATGTGATCCTTATACTGCCATCATTAGTATTAGATAGGAAGGGAGATTACTTGGGAACTATACCCCCCTCCATCACCAGGAACTCTGTGTGATCCTCGTACTGCCATCATTAGTAACAGATAGGAAGGGAGATTACAGGGGAACTATACCCCCCTCCATCACCAGGAACTCTGTGATCCTTATACTGCCATCATTAGTAATAGATAGGAAGGGAGATTACTGGGGAACTATACCCCCCTCCATCACCAGGAACTCTGTGATCCTTATACTGCCATCATTAGTATTAGATAGGAAGGGATATTACAGGGGAACTATACCCCCTCCATCACCAGGAACTCTGTGTGATCCTTATACTGCCATCATTAGTAATAGATAGGAAGGGAGATTACAGGGGAACTATACCCCCTCCATCACCAGGAACTCTGTGTGATCCTCGTACTGCCATCATTAGTAACAGATAGGAAGGGAGATTACAGGGGAACTATACCCCCTCCATCACCAGGAACTTTATATGATCCTTATACTGCCATCATTAGTATTAGATAGGAAGGGAGATTACTTGGGAACTATACCCCCCTCCATCACCAGGAACTCTGTGTGATCCTCGTACTGCCATCATTAGTAACAGATAGGAAGGGAGATTACAGGGGAACTATACCCCCCTCCATCACCAGGAACTCTGTGTGATCCTCGTACTGCCATCATTAGTAACAGATAGGAAGGGAGATTACTTGGGAACTATACCCCCCTCCATCACCAGGAACTCTGTGTGATCCTTATACTGCCATAATTAGTAATAGATAGGAAGGGAGATTACTGGGGAACTATACCCCCCTCCATCACCAGGAACTCTGTGTGATCCTTATACTGCCATCATTAGTAACAGATAGGAAGGGATATTACAGGGGAACTATACCCCCCACCATCACCAGGAACTTTGTGTGATCCTTATACTGCCTTTATTACTATTAGATAGGAAGGGAGATTACTTGGGAACTATACCCCCCTCCATCACCAGGAACTCTGTGTGATCCTCGTACTGCCATCATTAGTAACAGATAGGAAGGGAGATTACAGGGGAACTATACCCCCCTCCATCACCAGGAACTCTGTGTGATCCTCGTACTGCCATCATTAGTAACAGATAGGAAGGGAGATTACTTGGGAACTATACCCCCCTCCATCACCAGGAACTCTGTGTGATCCTTATACTGCCATCATTAGTAATAGATAGGAAGGGATATTACAGGGGAACTATACCCCCCACCATCACCAGGAACTCTGTGTGATCCTCATACTGCCATAATTAGTAATAGATAGGAAGGGAGATTACTGGGGAACTATACCCCCTCCATCACCAGGAACTCTGTGTGATCCTCGTACTGCCATCATTAGTAATAGATAGGAAGGGAGATTACTGGGGAACTATACCCCCCTCCATCACCAGGAACTCTGTGTGATCCTCGTACTGCCATCATTAGTAATAGATAGGAAGGGAGATTACTGGGGAACTATACCCCCCTCCATCACCAGGAACTCTGTGTGATCCTCGTACTGCCATCATTAGTAATTGATAGGAAGGGAGATTACTGGGGAACTATACCCCCCTCCATCACCAGGAACTCTGAGTGATCCTTATACTGCCATCATTAGTAATAGATAGGAAGGGAGATTACTGGGGAACTATACCCCCCTCCATCACCAGGAACTCTGTGTGATCCTCGTACTGCCATCATTAGTAACAGATAGGAAGGGAGATTACTTGGGAACTATACCCCCCTCCATCACCAGGAACTCTGTGTGATCCTTATACTGCCATCATTAGTAATAGATAGGAAGGGATATTACAGGGGAACTATACCCCCCACCATCACCAGGAACTCTGTGTGATCCTCATACTGCCATAATTAGTAATAGATAGGAAGGGAGATTACTGGGGAACTATACCCCCCTCCATCACCAGGAACTCTGTGTGATCCTTATACTGCCATCATTAGTAACAGATAGGAAGGGATATTACAGGGGAACTATACCCCCCACCATCACCAGGAACTTTGTGTGATCCTTATACTGCCTTTATTACTATTAGATAGGAAGGGAGATTACTTGGGAACTATACCCCCCTCCATCACCAGGAACTCTGTGTGATCCTCGTACTGCCATCATTAGTAACAGATAGGAAGGGAGATTACAGGGGAACTATACCCCCCTCCATCACCAGGAACTCTGTGTGATCCTTATACTGCCATCATTAGTAATAGATAGGAAGGGATATTACAGGGGAACTATACCCCCCACCATCACCAGGAACTCTGTGTGATCCTCATACTGCCATAATTAGTAATAGATAGGAAGGGAGATTACTGGGGAACTATACCCCCTCCATCACCAGGAACTCTGTGTGATCCTCGTACTGCCATCATTAGTAATAGATAGGAAGGGAGATTACTGGGGAACTATACCCCCCTCCATCACCAGGAACTCTGTGTGATCCTCGTACTGCCATCATTAGTAATAGATAGGAAGGGAGATTACTGGGGAACTATACCCCCCTCCATCACCAGGAACTCTGTGTGATCCTCGTACTGCCATCATTAGTAATAGATAGGAAGGGAGATTACTGGGGAACTATACCCCCCTCCATCACCAGGAACTCTGAGTGATCCTTATACTGCCATCATTAGTAATAGATAGGAAGGGAGATTACTGGGGAACTATACCCCCCTCCATCACCAGGAACTCTGTGTGATCCTCGTACTGCCATCATTAGTAACAGATAGGAAGGGAGATTACAGGGGAACTATACCCCCTCCATCACCAGGAACTTTATGTGATCCTTATACTGCCATCATTAGTATTAGATAGGAAGGGAGATTACTTGGGAACTATACCCCCCTCCATCACCAGGAACTCTGTGTGATCCTCGTACTGCCATCATTAGTAACAGATAGGAAGGGAGATTACAGGGGAACTATACCCCGAACTCTGTGTGATCCTCGTACTGCCATCATTAGTAACAGATAGGAAGGGAGATTACTTGGGAACTATACCCCCCTCCATCACCAGGAACTCTGTGTGATCCTTATACTGCCATCATTAGTAACAGATAGGAAGGGATATTACAGGGGAACTATACCCCCCACCATCACCAGGAACTTTGTGTGATCCTTATACTGCCTTTATTACTATTAGATAGGAAGGGAGATTACTTGGGAACTATACCCCCCTCCATCACCAGGAACTCTGTGTGATCCTCGTACTGCCATCATTAGTAACAGATAGGAAGGGAGATTACAGGGGAACTATACCCCCCTCCATCACCAGGAACTCTGTGTGATCCTCGTACTGCCATCATTAGTAACAGATAGGAAGGGAGATTACAGGGGAACTATACCCCCCTCCATCACCAGGAACTCTGTGTGATCCTCGTACTGCCATCATTAGTAACAGATAGGAAGGGAGATTACTTGGGAACTATACCCCCCTCCATCACCAGGAACTCTGTGTGATCCTTATACTGCCATCATTAGTAATAGATAGGAAGGGATATTACAGGGGAACTATACCCCCCACCATCACCAGGAACTCTGTGTGATCCTCATACTGCCATAATTAGTAATAGATAGGAAGGGAGATTACTGGGGAACTATACCCCCTCCATCACCAGGAACTCTGTGTGATCCTCGTACTGCCATCATTAGTAATAGATAGGAAGGGAGATTACTGGGGAACTATACCCCCCTCCATCACCAGGAACTCTGTGTGATCCTCATACTGCCATCATTAGTAATAGATAGGAAGGGAGATTACTGGGGAACTATACCCCCTCCATCACCAGGAACTCTGTGTGATCCTCGTACTGCCATCATTAGTAACAGATAGGAAGGGAGATTACTGGGGAACTATACCCCCCTCCATCACCAGGAACTCTGTGTGATCCTCGTACTGCCATCATTAGTAATAGATAGGAAGGGAGATTACTGGGGAACTATACCCCCCTCCATCACCAGGAACTCTGTGTGATCCTCGTACTGCCATCATTAGTAATAGATAGGAAGGGAGATTACTGGGGAACTATACCCCCCTCCATCACCAGGAACTCTGAGTGATCCTTATACTGCCATCATTAGTAATAGATAGGAAGGGAGATTACTGGGGAACTATACCCCCTCCATCACCAGGAACTCTGTGTGATCCTCATACTGCCATCATTAGTAATAGATAGGAAGGGAGATTACTGGGGAACTATACCCCCCTCCATCACCAGGAACTCTGTGTGATCCTCATACTGCCATCATTAGTAATAGATAGGAAGGGAGATTACTGGGGAACTATACCCCCCTCCATCACCAGGAACTCTGTGTGATCCTCGTACTGCCATCATTAGTAATAGATAGGAAGGGAGATTACTGGGGAACTATACCCCCCTCCATCACCAGGAACTCTGAGTGATCCTTATACTGCCATCATTAGTAATAGATAGGAAGGGAGATTACTGGGGAACTATACCCCCCTCCATCACCAGGAACTCTGTGTGATCCTCATACTGCCATCATTAGTAATAGATAGGAAGGGAGATTACTGGGGAACTATACCCCCCTCCATCACCAGGAACTCTGTGTGATCCTTATACTGCCATCATTAGTAATAGATAGGAAGGGAGATTACTGGGAAACTATACCCCCCTCCATCACCAGGAACTCTGAGTGATCCTTATACTGCCATCATTAGTAATAGATAGGAAGGGAGATTACAGGGGAACTATAACCCCCTCCATCACCAGGAACTCTGTGTGATCCTCGTACTGCCATCATTAGTAACAGATAGGAAGGGAGATCAGATTTACCAGTTTTATATATATATATTTTACTTCCAGGTATCTGGCCTAGGCCAACATGATGTCATACATCCCAGGAGTCTTCATGGGAGGTGGGGCTTTCTCAGCTAAGCAGACCCTCATGGATGCCTAAGCTAAGGCAGATGGATTACAGGAAGTAAATGCTACATGAATCATCTGCCCTTACTCAAGATGGCCATGGCTAGAAATGCTAGGGGGGTGTTTTTCAAAGTGATTTCTCAGCAAAATAAAGCATGGAGACATGGATGGAAGGATGAATAGAGACATGGATGGATGGATGGATGGATGGATGGAATGATGAAGAGAGACATGGAGGGATGGAAGGTTGGAGACGTGGATGGGTGGATGGAAGGACCGAGACATGGATGAATGGAGACATGGATGGGTGGATGGATGGAGACATGGATGGAAGGATGGATAGAGACATGGATGGATGGATGGAGACATGGATGGATGGATGGAGACATGGATGGAAGGATGAATGGAGACATGGATGGATGGAAGGATGGAAACATAAATGGCTAGAAACATGGACGGATGGAGACATGGATGGATGGATGGAGACTTGGATGGATGAATGGAGACATGGATGGAAGGATGGATGGAGACATGGATGGTTGAATGGAGACATGGATGGAAGGATGGATAGAGACATGGATGGAAGGATGGATAGAGACATGGATGGATGGAGACATGGATGGAAGGATGGATAGAGACATGGATGGAAGGATGAATAGAGACATGGATGGATGGATGGATGGATGAAGAGAGACATGGAGGGATGGAAGGTTGGAGACATGGATGGGTGGATGGAAGGACGGAGACATGGATAAATGGAGACATGGATGGAAGGATGAATGGAGACATGGATGGATGGAGACATGGATGGAAGGATGAATGGAGACATGGATGGATGGAAGGATGGAGACATGGATGGAAGGATGGATAGAGACATGGATGGATGGAGACATGGATGGAAGGATGAATGGAGACATGGATGGATGGAAGGATGGAAACAAAAATGGCTAGAAACATGGACGGATGGAGACATGGATGGATGGAGACATGGATGGAAGGATGGATAAAGACATGGATGGAAGGATGGATAGAGACATGGATGGAAGGATGGATAGAGACATGGATGGAAGGATGGATAGAGACATGGATGAATGGAGACATGGATGGAAGGATGGATGGAGACATGGATGGATGGATGGAGACATGGATGGATGGAGACATGGATGGAAGGATGGATAGAGACATGGATGGATGGAGACATGGATGGAAGGAGACATGGATGGAAGGATGGATAGAGACATGGATGGAAGGATGGATAGAGATATGGATGGATGGAAGGATGGATAGAGACATGGATGGATGGAGACATGGATGGATGGATGGATGGAGACATGGATGGAAGGATGGATGGAGACATGGATGGAAGGATGGATAGAGATATGGATGGATGGAAGGATGGATAGAGACATGGATGGAAGGATGGATGGAGACATAGATGGTTGAATGGAGACATGGATGGAAGGATGGATAGAGACATGGATGGAAGGATGGATGGAGACATGGATGGATGGAGACATGGATGGAAGGATGGATGGAGACATGGATGGATGGAAGGATGGATGGATGGATGGAAGGATGGATAGAGATATGGATGGATGGAAGGATGGATAGAGACATGGATGGAAGGATGGATGGAGACATAGATGGTTGAATGGAGACATGGATGGAAGGATGGATAGAGACATGGATGGAAGGATGGATGGAGACATGGATGGATGGAGACATGGATGGATAGAGACATGGATGGAAGGATGGATGGAGACATGGATGGATGGAGACATGGATGGATGGAGACATGGATGGAAGGATGGATGGAGACATGGATGGATGGAAGGATGGAAACATTGATGGATGGAGACATTATTATTATACGGGATTTATATAGCGCCAACAGTTTGCATAACGCTTTACAACATGAGGGCAAACAGTACAGTTACAATACAATTCAATACAGGAGGGATCAGAGGTCCCGGCTCGTTAGAGCTTACAGTCTAGAAGGGGGGGTCAAGTGGAACAAAAGGTAATAACTGTGGGGGATGAACGGGTGGAGAAAATGAAAAAACAGTTGTTAGGTGTGGGTAGGGTAGGCTTCTCTTAAGAGAAGGGTTTTCAGTGATCTTCTAAAAGTTAATAGAGTAGGAGATAATCGGACAGATTGGGGTAGGGAGTTCCATAGGATTGGAGAAGCTCTGGAAAAGTCCCGGAGGCGAGCATGGGAGGAGGTGATGAGGGAGCTAGAGGGGAGGTCTTGAGAAGAACGAAGAGAACGAGTAGGTTGGTATTTTGAGACTAGGTCAGTGATGTAGCTGGGGGATGAGTTGTGGACGGCTTTGTACGTAGTTGTTAGTATTTTGAATCTGATTCTTTGGCCGAGCGGAAGCCAGTGGAGGGATTGACAGAGAGGAGTAGCAGACACAGAGCGATTGGTAAGGTGATGAGTCTGGCAGCATCATTCATGATGGATTGAAGGGGGAGGAGCCTAAGCAGAGATAAGCCAATGAGGAGGGAGTTGCAGTAGTCGAGGCGAGAGATGACCAGCGAGTGAATTGAGAGCTTTGTTGTGTCATTAGTTATAAAAGGGAGTATTTTGGAGATGTTGCTGAGGTTGAGGCGGCAAGATTTGGACAGTGATTGGACGTGGGTCTTAAAGGAGAGTTCAGAGTCCAGGATTACAGATAGGACCTTGACATGTAGGGATGAGCTTATAGTTGTGCCATCGATTTTGACAGAAAGATTGGAGGAAGAGGTGCGAGGGGGAGGAAAAATGATAAGTTTGGTTTTAGATAGATAAAGTTTGAGGAAGTGGTGTGACATCCAGACTGATATATCGGATAGTAAATTAGTGAGACGTGAGGAGACAGAGGGAGTGAGCTGAGGGGTAGAAAAATAGATTTGGGTGTCCTGAGCTTAGAGATGGTATTGGAAGCCATGGGAGGCAATGAGCTGACCCAGGGAGGAGGTGTAGATTGAAAATAGGAGAGGTCCAAGAACAGAAGCTTGGGGGACCCCAACAGAGAAAGGAAGAGGGGAGGAGGAAGTAGAATTGTAAGTAACGCTAAAGGTGCGGTTGGATAAGTAGGAAGAGAACCAGTGAAGAGTACAGTCACTGAGACCAAAGACATGGAGTTTTTTGAGGAGGAGGGGGTGGTCAACTGTATCAAAGGCAGCAGAGAGGTCCAGGAGTAGGAGTACGGAATCATGTCCATTGGTTTTGGCCGTTAGTAGATCATTTCTTAGTTTTAGGAGAGTAGTTTCTATGGAGTGATGAGGGCGAAATCTAGACTGAAGGGGATCAAGTGGGCTATTATCAGCAAGGTGGTCGCTCATTCGGCTGTAGACCAGATGTTCAAGGAGTTTGGATAAAAAGGGGAGCAAGGGGCCTAGGTTGGCAAGATTGGATGGGTCCAGTGAGGGCTTTTTAAGACATGGATGGATAGAGGCATGGAAGGAAGGATGGAGACATGGATGGAGATATGGATGGAGACATGGAAGGAAGGATGGATGGAGACATGGATGAATGGAAGGATGGAAACATTAATGGATGGAGACATGGAAGGAAGGATGGAGACATGGATGAATGGAAGGATGGAAACATTAATGGATGGAGACATGGAAGGAAGGATGGAGATATGGATGGATGGAGACATGGATGGATGGATGGATAGAGACATGGATGGATGGATGGATGGATGGATGGATGGATGGAGACATGGATGGATGGATGGATGGATGGAGACATGGATGGAAGGATGGAGACATGGATGGATGAACAGATGGAGACATGGATGAATGGAAGGAGCCATGGATGGAAGGAGACATGGATGGATGAACAGATGGAGACATGGATGGAGACATAGATGGAAAGATTAATGGAAACATGGATGGATGGAAGGATAAATGGAGGGATGTATAGAAGGATGAATGGAGACATTGATGGATGGAAGGAGACATGGATGGAAGGAGACATGGATGGATGGATGGATGGATGGAAGGAGACATGGATGGAAGGAGACATGGATGGATGGATGGATGGATGGAAGGAGACATGGATGGATTGAGACATGGATGGATGGAGACACGGATGGATGGATGGATGGATGGATGGAGACATGGATGGAAGGATGGATGGATGGAAGGAGACATGGATGGATTGAGACATGGATGGATGGAGACATGGATTGATGGAGACATGGATGGATGGAGACATGGATGGATGGAAGGAGACATGGATGGATGGAGACATGGATGGATGGATGGAAGGAGACATGGATGGATGGAGACATGGATAGATGGAGACATGGATGGAAGGAGACATGGATGGATAGATGGAGACATGGATGGAAGGATGAATGGAGACATGGATGGATGGATGGAAGGATGGAGACATGGATGGAAGGATGGATAGAGACATGGATGGAAGGATGGATGGAGACATGGATGGAAGGATGAATGGAGACATGGATGGAAGGATGGAAACAAAAATGGCTAGAAACATGGACGGATGGAGACATGGATGGATGGATGGAGACTTGGATGGATGAATGGAGACATGGATGGAAGGATGGATAGAGACATGGATGGAAGGATGGATAGAGACATGGATGGATGGAGATATGGATGGAAGGATGGATGGAAGGATGGATAGAGACATGGATGGAAGGATGGATGGAGACATAGATGGTTGAATGGAGACATGGATGGAAGGATGGATAGAGACATGGATGGAAGGATGGATGGAGACATGGATGGATGGAGACATGGATGGATAGAGACATGGATGGAAGGATGGATGGAGACATGGATGGATGGATGGAGACATGGATGGATGGAGACATGGATGGAAGGATGGATAGAGACATGGATGGAAGGATGGATAGAGATATGGATGGATGGAAGGATGGATAGAGACATGGATGGATGGATGGATGGATGGATGGATGGAGACATGGATGGAAGGATGGATGGAGACATGGATGGAAGGATGGATAGAGATATGGATGGATGGAAGGATGGATAGAGACATGGATGGAAGGATGGATGGAGACATAGATGGTTGAATGGAGACATGGATGGAAGGATGGATAGAGACATGGATGGAAGGATGGATAGAGACATGGATGGATGGAGACATGGATGGATAGAGACATGGATGGAAGGATGGATGGAGACATGGATGGATGGAAGGATGGAAACATTGATGGATGGAGACATTATTATTATACGGGATTTATATAGCGCCAACAGTTTGCATAACGCTTTACAACATGAGGGCAAACAGTACAGTTACAATACAATTCAATACAGGAGGGATCAGAGGTCCCGGCTCGTTAGAGCTTACAGTCTAGAAGGGGGGGTCAAGTGGAACAAAAGGTAATAACTGTGGGGGATGAACGGGTGGAGAAAATGAAAAAACAGTTGTTAGGTGTGGGTAGGGTAGGCTTCTCTTAAGAGAAGGGTTTTCAGTGATCTTCTAAAAGTTAATAGAGTAGGAGATAATCGGACAGATTGGGGTAGGGAGTTCCATAGGATTGGAGAAGCTCTGGAAAAGTCCCGGAGGCGAGCATGGGAGGAGGTGATGAGGGAGCTAGAGGGGAGGTCTTGAGAAGAACGAAGAGAACGAGTAGGTTGGTATTTTGAGACTAGGTCAGTGATGTAGCTGGGGGATGAGTTGTGGACGGCTTTGTACGTAGTTGTTAGTATTTTGAATCTGATTCTTTGGCCGAGCGGAAGCCAGTGGAGGGATTGACAGAGAGGAGTAGCAGACACAGAGCGATTGGTAAGGTGATGAGTCTGGCAGCATCATTCATGATGGATTGAAGGGGGAGGAGCCTAAGCAGAGATAAGCCAATGAGGAGGGAGTTGCAGTAGTCGAGGCGAGAGATGACCAGCGAGTGAATTGAGAGCTTTGTTGTGTCATTAGTTATAAAAGGGAGTATTTTGGAGATGTTGCTGAGGTTGAGGCGGCAAGATTTGGACAGTGATTGGACGTGGGTCTTAAAGGAGAGTTCAGAGTCCAGGATTACAGATAGGACCTTGACATGTAGGGATGAGCTTATAGTTGTGCCATCGATTTTGACAGAAAGATTGGAGGAAGAGGTGCGAGGGGGAGGAAAAATGATAAGTTTGGTTTTAGATAGATAAAGTTTGAGGAAGTGGTGTGACATCCAGACTGATATATCGGATAGTAAATTAGTGAGACGTGAGGAGACAGAGGGAGTGAGCTGAGGGGTAGAAAAATAGATTTGGGTGTCCTGAGCTTAGAGATGGTATTGGAAGCCATGGGAGGCAATGAGCTGACCCAGGGAGGAGGTGTAGATTGAAAATAGGAGAGGTCCAAGAACAGAAGCTTGGGGGACCCCAACAGAGAAAGGAAGAGGGGAGGAGGAAGTAGAATTGTAAGTAACGCTAAAGGTGCGGTTGGATAAGTAGGAAGAGAACCAGTGAAGAGTACAGTCACTGAGACCAAAGACATGGAGTTTTTTGAGGAGGAGGGGGTGGTCAACTGTATCAAAGGCAGCAGAGAGGTCCAGGAGTAGGAGTACGGAATCATGTCCATTGGTTTTGGCCGTTAGTAGATCATTTCTTAGTTTTAGGAGAGTAGTTTCTATGGAGTGATGAGGGCGAAATCTAGACTGAAGGGGATCAAGTGGGCTATTATCAGCAAGGTGGTCGCTCATTCGGCTGTAGACCAGATGTTCAAGGAGTTTGGATAAAAAGGGGAGCAAGGGGCCTAGGTTGGCAAGATTGGATGGGTCCAGTGAGGGCTTTTTAAGACATGGATGGATAGAGGCATGGAAGGAAGGATGGAGACATGGATGGAGATATGGATGGAGACATGGAAGGAAGGATGGATGGAGACATGGATGAATGGAAGGATGGAAACATTAATGGATGGAGACATGGAAGGAAGGATGGAGACATGGATGAATGGAAGGATGGAAACATTAATGGATGGAGACATGGAAGGAAGGATGGAGATATGGATGGATGGAGACATGGATGGATGGATGGATAGAGACATGGATGGATGGAGACATGGATGGATGGATGGATGGATGGATGGATGGATGGAGACATGGATGGAAGGATGGAGACATGGATGGATGAACAGATGGAGACATGGATGAATGGAAGGAGCCATGGATGGAAGGAGACATGGATGGATGGAGACATGGATGGATGAACAGATGGAGACATGGATGGATAGAGACATGGATGGAAGGATGGAGACATGGATGGATGAACAGATGGAGACATGGATGGATAGAGACATGGATGGAAGGATGGAGACATGGATGGATGAACAGATGGAGACATGGATGAATGGAAGGAGCCATGGATGGAAGGAGACATGGATGGATGGAGACATGGATGGATGAACAGATGGAGACATGGATGGAGACATAGATGGAAAGATTAATGGAAACATGGATGGATGGAAGGATAAATGGAGGGATGGATAGAAGGATGAATGGAGACATTGATGGATGGAAGGAGACATGGATGGAAGGAGACATGGATGGATGGATGGATGGAAGGAGACATGGATGGAAGGAGACATGGATGGATGGATGGATGGATGGATGGATGGAAGGAGACATGGATGGATTGAGACATGGATGGATGGAGACACGGATGGATGGATGGATGGATGGATGGATGGAGACATGGATGGAAGGATGGATGGATGGAAGGAGACATGGATGGATTGAGACATGGATGGATGGAGACATGGATTGATGGAGACATGGATGGATGGAGACATGGATGGATGGAAGGAGACATGGATGGATGGAGACATGGATGGATGGATGGAAGGAGACATGGATGGATGGAGACATGGATAGATGGAGACATGGATGGAAGGAGACATGGATGGATAGATGGAGACATGGATGGAAGGATGAATGGAGACATGGATGGATGGATGGAAGGATGGAGACATGGATGGAAGGATGGATAGAGACATGGATGGATGGAGACATGGATGGAAGGATGAATGGAGACATGGATGGAAGGATGGAAACAAAAATGGCTAGAAACATGGACGGATGGAGACATGGATGGATGGATGGAGACTTGGATGGATGAATGGAGACATGGATGGAAGGATGGATAGAGACATGGATGGAAGGATGGATAGAGACATGGATGGATGGAGATATGGATGGAAGGATGGATGGAGACATGGATGGATGGAAGGATGGATAGAGACATGGATGGAAGGATGGATGGAGACATAGATGGTTGAATGGAGACATGGATGGAAGGATGGATAGAGACATGGATGGAAGGATGGATGGAGACATGGATGGATGGAGACATGGATGGATAGAGACATGGATGGAAGGATGGATGGAGACATGGATGGATGGATGGAGACATGGATGGATGGAGACATGGATGGAAGGATGGATAGAGACATGGATGGATGGAGACATGGATGGAAGTTTGGATGGAGACATGGATGGAAGGATGGATAGAGACATGGATGGAAGGATGGATAGAGATATGGATGGATGGAAGGATGGATAGAGACATGGATGGATGGATGGATGGATGGATGGATGGATGGATGGAGACATGGATGGAAGGATGGATGGAGACATGGATGGAAGGATGGATAGAGATATGGATGGATGGAAGGATGGATAGAGACATGGATGGAAGGATGGATGGAGACATAGATGGTTGAATGGAGACATGGATGGAAGGATGGATAGAGACATGGATGGAAGGATGGATAGAGACATGGATGGATGGAGACATGGATGGATAGAGACATGGATGGAAGGATGGATGGAGACATGGATGGATGGAAGGATGGAAACATTGATGGATGGAGACATTATTATTATACGGGATTTATATAGCGCCAACAGTTTGCATAACGCTTTACAACATGAGGGCAAACAGTACAGTTACAATACAATTCAATACAGGAGGGATCAGAGGTCCCGGCTCGTTAGAGCTTACAGTCTAGAAGGGGGGGTCAAGTGGAACAAAAGGTAATAACTGTGGGGGATGAACGGGTGGAGAAAATGAAAAAACAGTTGTTAGGTGTGGGTAGGGTAGGCTTCTCTTAAGAGAAGGGTTTTCAGTGATCTTCTAAAAGTTAATAGAGTAGGAGATAATCGGACAGATTGGGGTAGGGAGTTCCATAGGATTGGAGAAGATCTGGAAAAGTCCCGGAGGCGAGCATGGGAGGAGGTGATGAGGGAGCTAGAGGGGAGGTCTTGAGAAGAACGAAGAGAACGAGTAGGTTGGTATTTTGAGACTAGGTCAGTGATGTAGCTGGGGGATGAGTTGTGGACGGCTTTGTACGTAGTTGTTAGTATTTTGAATCTGATTCTTTGGCCGAGCGGAAGCCAGTGGAGGGATTGACAGAGAGGAGTAGCAGACACAGAGCGATTGGTAAGGTGATGAGTCTGGCAGCATCATTCATGATGGATTGAAGGGGGAGGAGCCTAAGCAGAGATAAGCCAATGAGGAGGGAGTTGCAGTAGTCGAGGCGAGAGATGACCAGCGAGTGAATTGAGAGCTTTGTTGTGTCATTAGTTATAAAAGGGAGTATTTTGGAGATGTTGCTGAGGTTGAGGCGGCAAGATTTGGACAGTGATTGGACGTGGGTCTTAAAGGAGAGTTCAGAGTCCAGGATTACAGATAGGACCTTGACATGTAGGGATGAGCTTATAGTTGTGCCATCGATTTTGACAGAAAGATTGGAGGAAGAGGTGCGAGGGGGAGGAAAAATGATAAGTTTGGTTTTAGATAGATAAAGTTTGAGGAAGTGGTGTGACATCCAGACTGATATATCGGATAGTAAATTAGTGAGACGTGAGGAGACAGAGGGAGTGAGCTGAGGGGTAGAAAAATAGATTTGGGTGTCCTGAGCTTAGAGATGGTATTGGAAGCCATGGGAGGCAATGAGCTGACCCAGGGAGGAGGTGTAGATTGAAAATAGGAGAGGTCCAAGAACAGAAGCTTGGGGGACCCCAACAGAGAAAGGAAGAGGGGAGGAGGAAGTAGAATTGTAAGTAACGCTAAAGGTGCGGTTGGATAAGTAGGAAGAGAACCAGTGAAGAGTACAGTCACTGAGACCAAAGACATGGAGTTTTTTGAGGAGGAGGGGGTGGTCAACTGTATCAAAGGCAGCAGAGAGGTCCAGGAGTAGGAGTACGGAATCATGTCCATTGGTTTTGGCCGTTAGTAGATCATTTGTTAGTTTTAGGAGAGTAGTTTCTATGGAGTGATGAGGGCGAAATCTAGACTGAAGGGGATCAAGTGGGCTATTATCAGCAAGGTGGTCGCTCATTCGGCTGTAGACCAGACGTTCAAGGAGTTTGGATAAAAAGGGGAGCAAGGGGCCTAGGTTGGCAAGATTGGATGGGTCCAGTGAGGGCTTTTTAAGACATGGATGGATAGAGGCATGGAAGGAAGGATGGAGACATGGATGGAGATATGGATGGAGACATGGAAGGATGGATGGAGACATGGATGAATGGAAGGATGGAAACATTAATGGATGGAGACATAGAAGGAAGGATGGAGACATGGATGGATGGAGACATGGATGGAAGGATGGAGACATGGATGGATGGATGGATGGATGGATGGATGGATGGAGACATGGATGGATAGAGACATGGATGGAAGGATGGAGACATGGATGGATGAACAGATGGAGACATGGATGAATGGAAGGAGCCATGGATGGAAGGAGACATGGATGGATGGAGACATGGATGGATGAACAGATGGAGACATGGATGGAGACATAGATGGAAAGATTAATGGAAACATGGATGGATGGAAGGATAAATGGAGGGATGGATAGAAGGATGAATGGAGACATTGATGGATGGAAGGAGACATGGATGGAAGGAGACATGGATGGATGGATGGATGGATGGATGGATGGATGGAAGGAGACATGGATGGATTGAGACATGGATGGATGGCGACACGGATGGATGGATGGATGGATGGATGGATGGATGGAGACATGGATGGAAGGATGGATGGATGGATGGAAGGAGACATGGATGGATTGAGACATGGATGGATGGAGACATGGATTGATGGAGACATGGATGGATGGAGACATGGATGGATGGAAGGAGACATGGATGGATGGAGAAATGGATGGATGGATGGAAGGAGACATGGATGGATGGAGACATGGATAGATGGAGACATGGATGGATAGATGGAGACATGGATGGAAGGATGGATGGATGGAAGGAGACATGGATGGAAGGATGGATAGAGACATGGATGGAAGGATGGATGGAGACATGGATGGAAGGATGAATGGAGACATGGATGGAAGGATGGAAACAAAAATGGCTAGAAACATGGACGGATGGAGACATGGATGGATGGATGGAGACTTGGATGGATGAATGGAGACATGGATGGAAGGATGGATAGAGACATGGATGGAAGGATGGATAGAGACATGGATGGATGGAGATATGGATGGAAGGATGGATGGAAGGATGGATAGAGACATGGATGGAAGGATGGATGGAGACATAGATGGTTGAATGGAGACATGGATGGAAGGATGGATAGAGACATGGATGGAAGGATGGATGGAGACATGGATGGATGGAGACATGGATGGATAGAGACATGGATGGAAGGATGGATGGAGACATGGATGGATGGATGGAGACATGGATGGATGGAGACATGGATGGAAGGATGGATAGAGACATGGATGGAAGGATGGATAGAGATATGGATGGATGGAAGGATGGATAGAGACATGGATGGATGGATGGATGGATGGATGGAGACATGGATGGAAGGATGGATGGAGACATGGATGGAAGGATGGATAGAGATATGGATGGATGGAAGGATGGATAGAGACATGGATGGAAGGATGGATAGAGACATAGATGGTTGAATGGAGACATGGATGGAAGGATGGATGGAGACATAGATGGTTGAATGGAGACATGGATGGAAGGATGGATAGAGACATGGATGGAAGGATGGATAGAGACATGGATGGATGGAGACATGGATGGATAGAGACATGGATGGAAGGATGGATGGAGACATGGATGGATGGAAGGATGGAAACATTGATGGATGGAGACATTATTATTATACGGGATTTATATAGCGCCAACAGTTTGCATAACGCTTTACAACATGAGGGCAAACAGTACAGTTACAATACAATTCAATACAGGAGGGATCAGAGGTCCCGGCTCGTTAGAGCTTACAGTCTAGAAGGGGGGGTCAAGTGGAACAAAAGGTAATAACTGTGGGGGATGAACGGGTGGAGAAAATGAAAAAACAGTTGTTAGGTGTGGGTAGGGTAGGCTTCTCTTAAGAGAAGGGTTTTCAGTGATCTTCTAAAAGTTAATAGAGTAGGAGATAATCGGACAGATTGGGGTAGGGAGTTCCATAGGATTGGAGAAGCTCTGGAAAAGTCCCGGAGGCGAGCATGGGAGGAGGTGATGAGGGAGCTAGAGGGGAGGTCTTGAGAAGAACGAAGAGAACGAGTAGGTTGGTATTTTGAGACTAGGTCAGTGATGTAGCTGGGGGATGAGTTGTGGACGGCTTTGTACGTAGTTGTTAGTATTTTGAATCTGATTCTTTGGCCGAGCGGAAGCCAGTGGAGGGATTGACAGAGAGGAGTAGCAGACACAGAGCGATTGGTAAGGTGATGAGTCTGGCAGCATCATTCATGATGGATTGAAGGGGGAGGAGCCTAAGCAGAGATAAGCCAATGAGGAGGGAGTTGCAGTAGTCGAGGCGAGAGATGACCAGCGAGTGAATTGAGAGCTTTGTTGTGTCATTAGTTATAAAAGGGAGTATTTTGGAGATGTTGCTGAGGTTGAGGCGGCAAGATTTGGACAGTGATTGGACGTGGGTCTTAAAGGAGAGTTCAGAGTCCAGGATTACAGATAGGACCTTGACATGTAGGGATGAGCTTATAGTTGTGCCATCGATTTTGACAGAAAGATTGGAGGAAGAGGTGCGAGGGGGAGGAAAAATGATAAGTTTGGTTTTAGATAGATAAAGTTTGAGGAAGTGGTGTGACATCCAGACTGATATATCGGATAGTAAATTAGTGAGACGTGAGGAGACAGAGGGAGTGAGCTGAGGGGTAGAAAAATAGATTTGGGTGTCCTGAGCTTAGAGATGGTATTGGAAGCCATGGGAGGCAATGAGCTGACCCAGGGAGGAGGTGTAGATTGAAAATAGGAGAGGTCCAAGAACAGAAGCTTGGGGGACCCCAACAGAGAAAGGAAGAGGGGAGGAGGAAGTAGAATTGTAAGTAACGCTAAAGGTGCGGTTGGATAAGTAGGAAGAGAACCAGTGAAGAGTACAGTCACTGAGACCAAAGACATGGAGTTTTTTGAGGAGGAGGGGGTGGTCAACTGTATCAAAGGCAGCAGAGAGGTCCAGGAGTAGGAGTACGGAATCATGTCCATTGGTTTTGGCCGTTAGTAGATCATTTCTTAGTTTTAGGAGAGTAGTTTCTATGGAGTGATGAGGGCGAAATCTAGACTGAAGGGGATCAAGTGGGCTATTATCAGCAAGGTGGTCGCTCATTCGGCTGTAGACCAGATGTTCAAGGAGTTTGGATAAAAAGGGGAGCAAGGGGCCTAGGTTGGCAAGATTGGATGGGTCCAGTGAGGGCTTTTTAAGACATGGATGGATAGAGGCATGGAAGGAAGGATGGAGACATGGATGGAGATATGGATGGAGACATGGAAGGAAGGATGGATGGAGACATGGATGAATGGAAGGATGGAAACATTAATGGATGGAGACATGGAAGGAAGGATGGAGACATGGATGAATGGAAGGATGGAAACATTAATGGATGGAGACATGGAAGGAAGGATGGAGATATGGATGGATGGAGACATGGATGGATGGATGGATAGAGACATGGATGGATGGATGGATGGATGGATGGAGACATGGATGGATGGATGGATGGATGGATGGAGACATGGATGGAAGGATGGAGACATGGATGGATGAACAGATGGAGACATGGATGAATGGAAGGAGCCATGGATGGAAGGAGACATGGATGGATGGAGACATGGATGGATGAACAGATGGAGACATGGATGGAGACATAGATGGAAAGATTAATGGAAACATGGATGGATGGAAGGATAAATGGAGGGATGGATAGAAGGATGAATGGAGACATTGATGGATGGAAGGAGACATGGATGGAAGGAGACATGGATGGATGGATGGATGGAAGGAGACATGGATGGAAGGAGACATGGATGGATGGATGGATGGATGGAAGGAGACATGGATGGATTGAGACATGGATGGATGGAGACACGGATGGATGGATGGATGGATGGAGACATGGATGGAAGGATGGATGGATGGAAGGAGACATGGATGGATTGAGACATGGATGGATGGAGACATGGATTGATGGAGACATGGATGGATGGAGACATGGATGGATGGAAGGAGACATGGATGGATGGAGACATGGATGGATGGATGGAAGGAGACATGGATGGATGGAGACATGGATAGATGGAGACATGGATGGAAGGAGACATGGATGGATAGATGGAGACATGGATGGAAGGATGAATGGAGACATGGATGGATGGATGGAAGGATGGAGACATGGATGGAAGGATGGATAGAGACATGGATGGATGGAGACATGGATGGAAGGATGAATGGAGACATGGATGGAAGGATGGAAACAAAAATGGCTAGAAACATGGACGGATGGAGACATGGATGGATGGATGGAGACTTGGATGGATGAATGGAGACATGGATGGAAGGATGGATAGAGACATGGATGGAAGGATGGATAGAGACATGGATGGATGGAGATATGGATGGAAGGATGGATGGAGACATGGATGGATGGAAGGATGGATAGAGACATGGATGGAAGGATGGATGGAGACATAGATGGTTGAATGGAGACATGGATGGAAGGATGGATAGAGACATGGATGGAAGGATGGATGGAGACATGGATGGATGGAGACATGGATGGATAGAGACATGGATGGAAGGATGGATGGAGACATGGATGGATGGATGGAGACATGGATGGATGGAGACATGGATGGAAGGATGGATAGAGACATGGATGGATGGAGACATGGATGGAAGTTTGGATGGAGACATGGATGGAAGGATGGATAGAGACATGGATGGAAGGATGGATAGAGATATGGATGGATGGAAGGATGGATAGAGACATGGATGGATGGATGGATGGATGGATGGATGGATGGATGGATGGAGACATGGATGGAAGGATGGATGGAGACATGGATGGAAGGATGGATAGAGATATGGATGGATGGAAGGATGGATAGAGACATGGATGGAAGGATGGATGGAGACATAGATGGTTGAATGGAGACATGGATGGAAGGATGGATAGAGACATGGATGGAAGGATGGATAGAGACATGGATGGATGGAGACATGGATGGATAGAGACATGGATGGAAGGATGGATGGAGACATGGATGGATGGAAGGATGGAAACATTGATGGATGGAGACATTATTATTATACGGGATTTATATAGCGCCAACAGTTTGCATAACGCTTTACAACATGAGGGCAAACAGTACAGTTACAATACAATTCAATACAGGAGGGATCAGAGGTCCCGGCTCGTTAGAGCTTACAGTCTAGAAGGGGGGGTCAAGTGGAACAAAAGGTAATAACTGTGGGGGATGAACGGGTGGAGAAAATGAAAAAACAGTTGTTAGGTGTGGGTAGGGTAGGCTTCTCTTAAGAGAAGGGTTTTCAGTGATCTTCTAAAAGTTAATAGAGTAGGAGATAATCGGACAGATTGGGGTAGGGAGTTCCATAGGATTGGAGAAGATCTGGAAAAGTCCCGGAGGCGAGCATGGGAGGAGGTGATGAGGGAGCTAGAGGGGAGGTCTTGAGAAGAACGAAGAGAACGAGTAGGTTGGTATTTTGAGACTAGGTCAGTGATGTAGCTGGGGGATGAGTTGTGGACGGCTTTGTACGTAGTTGTTAGTATTTTGAATCTGATTCTTTGGCCGAGCGGAAGCCAGTGGAGGGATTGACAGAGAGGAGTAGCAGACACAGAGCGATTGGTAAGGTGATGAGTCTGGCAGCATCATTCATGATGGATTGAAGGGGGAGGAGCCTAAGCAGAGATAAGCCAATGAGGAGGGAGTTGCAGTAGTCGAGGCGAGAGATGACCAGCGAGTGAATTGAGAGCTTTGTTGTGTCATTAGTTATAAAAGGGAGTATTTTGGAGATGTTGCTGAGGTTGAGGCGGCAAGATTTGGACAGTGATTGGACGTGGGTCTTAAAGGAGAGTTCAGAGTCCAGGATTACAGATAGGACCTTGACATGTAGGGATGAGCTTATAGTTGTGCCATCGATTTTGACAGAAAGATTGGAGGAAGAGGTGCGAGGGGGAGGAAAAATGATAAGTTTGGTTTTAGATAGATAAAGTTTGAGGAAGTGGTGTGACATCCAGACTGATATATCGGATAGTAAATTAGTGAGACGTGAGGAGACAGAGGGAGTGAGCTGAGGGGTAGAAAAATAGATTTGGGTGTCCTGAGCTTAGAGATGGTATTGGAAGCCATGGGAGGCAATGAGCTGACCCAGGGAGGAGGTGTAGATTGAAAATAGGAGAGGTCCAAGAACAGAAGCTTGGGGGACCCCAACAGAGAAAGGAAGAGGGGAGGAGGAAGTAGAATTGTAAGTAACGCTAAAGGTGCGGTTGGATAAGTAGGAAGAGAACCAGTGAAGAGTACAGTCACTGAGACCAAAGACATGGAGTTTTTTGAGGAGGAGGGGGTGGTCAACTGTATCAAAGGCAGCAGAGAGGTCCAGGAGTAGGAGTACGGAATCATGTCCATTGGTTTTGGCCGTTAGTAGATCATTTGTTAGTTTTAGGAGAGTAGTTTCTATGGAGTGATGAGGGCGAAATCTAGACTGAAGGGGATCAAGTGGGCTATTATCAGCAAGGTGGTCGCTCATTCGGCTGTAGACCAGACGTTCAAGGAGTTTGGATAAAAAGGGGAGCAAGGGGCCTAGGTTGGCAAGATTGGATGGGTCCAGTGAGGGCTTTTTAAGACATGGATGGATAGAGGCATGGAAGGAAGGATGGAGACATGGATGGAGATATGGATGGAGACATGGAAGGATGGATGGAGACATGGATGAATGGAAGGATGGAAACATTAATGGATGGAGACATAGAAGGAAGGATGGAGACATGGATGGATGGAGACATGGATGGAAGGATGGAGACATGGATGGATGGATGGATGGATGGATGGATGGATGGAGACATGGATGGATAGAGACATGGATGGAAGGATGGAGACATGGATGGATGAACAGATGGAGACATGGATGAATGGAAGGAGCCATGGATGGAAGGAGACATGGATGGATGGAGACATGGATGGATGAACAGATGGAGACATGGATGGAGACATAGATGGAAAGATTAATGGAAACATGGATGGATGGAAGGATAAATGGAGGGATGGATAGAAGGATGAATGGAGACATTGATGGATGGAAGGAGACATGGATGGAAGGAGACATGGATGGATGGATGGATGGATGGATGGATGGATGGATGGAAGGAGACATGGATGGATTGAGACATGGATGGATGGAGACACGGATGGATGGATGGATGGATGGATGGAGACATGGATGGAAGGATGGATGGATGGATGGAAGGAGACATGGATGGATTGAGACATGGATGGATGGAGACATGGATTGATGGAGACATGGATGGATGGAGACATGGATGGATGGAAGGAGACATGGATGGATGGAGAAATGGATGGATGGATGGAAGGAGACATGGATGGATGGAGACATGGATAGATGGAGACATGGATGGATAGATGGAGACATGGATGGAAGGATGGATGGATGGAAGGAGACATGGATGGATTGAGACATGGATGGATGGAGACATGGATGGATGGATGGATGGATAGATGGATGGAAGGAGACATGGATGGATTGAGACATGGATGGATGGAAGGAGACATGGATGGATGGATGGAGACATGGATGGATGGATGGAAGGAGACATGGATGGATGGAGACATGGATAGATGGAGACATGGATGGAAGGAGACATGGATGGATGGAGACATGGATGGATGGAGACATGGATGGAAGGAGACATGGATGGATGGAGACATGGATGGATGGATGGATGGATGGAGACATGGATGGAGACATGGATGGAAGGAGACATGGATGGATGGAGACATGGATGAATGGAAGGAGACATGGATGGAAGGAGACATGGATGGAGACATGGATGGAAGGAGACATGGATGGAGACATGGATGGATGGAGACATGGATGGAGACATGGATGGAAGGAGACATGGATGGAGACATGGATGGATGGAGACATGGATGGAGACATGGATGGAAGGAGACATGGATGGAGACATGGATGGATGGAGACATGGATGGAGACATGGATGGAAGGAGACATGGATGGATGGAGACATGGATGGAAGGAGACATGGATGGAGACATGGATGGATGGAGACATGGATGGAGACGTGGATGGATGGAGACATGGATGGAGACATGGATGGAAGGAGACATGGATGGATGGAGACATGGATGAATGGAAGGAGGCATGGATGGAAGGAGACATGGATGGATGGAGACATGGATGAATGGAAGGAGGCATGGATGGAAGGAGACATGGATGGATGGAGACATGGATGGATGAACAGATGGAGACATGGATGGAGACATGGATGGAAGGAGACATGGATGGAGACATGGATGGATGGAGACATGGATGGAAGGAGACATGGATGGAGACATGGATGGATGGAAGGAGACATGGATGGAGACATGGATGGAAGGAGACATGGATGGATGGAGACATGGATGGAAGGAGACATGGATGGAGACATGGATGGATGGAGACATGGATGGAGACATGGATGGATGGAGACATGGATGGAAGGAGACATGGATGGAAGGAGACATGGATGGAGACATGGATGGATGGAAGGAGACATGGATGGAGACATGGATGGAAGGAGACATGGATGGAGACATGGATGGAAGGAGACATGGATGGAGACATGGATGGAAGGAGACATGGATGGAGACATGGATGGAAGGAGACATGGATGGAGACATGGATGGATGGAGACATGGATGGAAGGAGACATGGATGGAGACATGGATGGATGGAGACATGGATGGAGACATGGATGGATGGAGACATGGATGGAGACATGGATGGAAGGAGACATGGATGGATGGAGACATGGATGAATGGAAGGAGGCATGGATGGAAGGAGACATGGATGGATGAACAGATGGAGACATGGATGGAGATATGGATAGATGGAGACATAGATGGAAAGATTAATGGAAACATGGATAAATGGATGGATGGAGACATGGATGGAGACATGGATGGATGGAGACATGGATGGATGGAGACATGGATGGAGACATGGATGGATGGAGACATGGATGGAGACATGGATGGAAGGAGACATGGATGGATGGAGACATGGATGGAGACATGGATGGATGGAGACATGGATGGAGACATGGATGGATGGAGACATGGATGGAGACGTGGATGGATGGAGACATGGATGGAGACATGGATGGAAGGAGACATGGATGGATGGAGACATGGATGAATGGAAGGAGGCATGGATGGAAGGAGACATGGATGGATGGAGACATGGATGAATGGAAGGAGGCATGGATGGAAGGAGACATGGATGGATGGAGACATGGATGGATGAACAGATGGAGACATGGATGGAGACATGGATGGAAGGAGACATGGATGGAGACATGGATGGATGGAGACATGGATGGAAGGAGACATGGATGGAGACATGGATGGATGGAAGGAGACATGGATGGAGACATGGATGGAAGGAGACATGGATGGATGGAGACATGGATGGAAGGAGACATGGATGGAGACATGGATGGATGGAGACATGGATGGAGACATGGATGGATGGAGACATGGATGGAAGGAGACATGGATGGAAGGAGACATGGATGGAGACATGGATGGATGGAAGGAGACATGGATGGAGACATGGATGGAAGGAGACATGGATGGAGACATGGATGGAAGGAGACATGGATGGAGACATGGATGGAAGGAGACATGGATGGAGACATGGATGGAAGGAGACATGGATGGAGACATGGATGGATGGAGACATGGATGGAAGGAGACATGGATGGAGACATGGATGGATGGAGACATGGATGGAGACATGGATGGATGGAGACATGGATGGAGACATGGATGGAAGGAGACATGGATGGATGGAGACATGGATGAATGGAAGGAGGCATGGATGGAAGGAGACATGGATGGATGAACAGATGGAGACATGGATGGAGATATGGATAGATGGAGACATAGATGGAAAGATTAATGGAAACATGGATAAATGGATGGATGGAGACATGGATGGAGACATGGATGGATGGAGACATGGATGGATGGAGACATGGATGGAGACATGGATGGATGGAGACATGGATGGAGACATGGATGGAAGGAGACATGGATGGATGGAGACATGGATGGAGACATGGATGGATGGAGACATGGATGGAGACATGGATGGATGGAGACATGGATGGATGGAGACATGGATGGAGACATGGATGGATGGAGACATGGATAGAGACATGGATGGAAGGAGACATGGATGGATGGAGACATGGATGAATGGAAGGAGGCATGGATGGAAGGAGACATGGATGGATGAACAGATGGAGACATGGATGGAGATATGGATAGATGGAGACATAGATGGAAAGATTAATGGAAACATGGATAAATGGATGGATGGAGACATGGATGGATGGAAGGAGACATGGATGGAAGGAGACATGGATGGATGGAGACATGGATGGATGGATGGAGACATGGATGGATGGAAGGAGACATGGATGGATGGATGGAAGGAGACATGGATGCAATGGCTCAGCCATGCCCCCTGCTCTCTCCCCACTGGCTGTATATAACAGTAGCGGGAGGCACAGCCTCATCTTTTGTGTCACCTTTGTACCTTCAGGATACTTCAATGTATTTCCTTACTGGAAATCTGTACCTGATGAACCATCGCTCTGATATCGTGATATAAAAAAATTGCAGCCGCCACCATTGTATTCTCCGGGTTCTCTTCTTTCAGACTATATTTGGTGTTTGGGGGGTTTTGTATTCAGGGGTTTGGTATTTAGGGGGGTTTGGTAGTTGGGGGGGTTCAGTGTTCGGGGGGTTTGGTAATCAGGGGGTTTGATGTTCGGGGGTTTGGTAATCAGGGGGTTTGGTAATGGGGGGGTTTGATGTTCGGGGGGTTTGGTAATCGGGGGTTTGATGTTCGGGGGTTTGGTAATCGGGGGGTTGGATGTTTGGGGGGTTTGGTAATCGGAGGGGGTTGGTAATCGGGGGGTTTGATGTTCGAGGGGGTTTGGTAATCGGGGGGGTTGGATGTTTGGGGGGTTTGGTAATCGGGGGGTTTGGTAATCGGGGGGTTTGGTAATTGGGGTGTTTGGTAATTGGGGGGTTTGATGTTCGGGGGGTTTGGTAATCAGGGGTTTGATGTTTGGGGGTTTGATGTTCGGGGGGTTTGGTAATCGGGGGGTTGGATGTTCGGGGGTTTGGTAATCAGGGGTTTGATGTTTGGGTGGTTTGGTAATGGGGGGGTTTGGTAATCGGGGGGGTTGATGTTCGGGGGGTTTGGTAATTGGGGGGTTTGGTAATGGGGGGTTTGATGTTTGGGTGGTTTGGTAATGGGGGTTTGGTAATAGGGGGGGTTGATGTTCGGGGGGTTTGGTAATTGGGGGGTTTGATGTTCGGGGGGTTTGATGTTCGGGGGTTTGGTAATCGGGGGGTTTGATGTTCGGGGGGTTTGGTAATCAGGGGGGGTTGGAAATCGGGGGGTTTGGTAATCGGGGGGTTTATCTTGGGGGGGTTTGTATTCGGGGGGTTTGGTATTTGGGGGGGTTTGGTGTTCGAGGGGGTTGGAGTTTGGGGGGTTTGATAATAGGGGGGTTTGGTAATCTGGGGGTTTGGTAATCAAGGGGGTTTGATGTTCGGGGGGTTTGGTAATTAGGGGGGTTTGGAAATCGGGGAGTTTGGCAATCGGGGGGTTTTATGTTCCGGGGGGTTTGGCAATCGGGGGGTTTTATGTTCCGGGGGGGTTGTATTCAGGGGGTTTGGTGTTCGGGGGGGGGTTGATATTTGGGGGGGTTTGATGTTCGGGGGGTTTGGTAATCGGGGGATTTGGTAATAGGGGGGGTTTGGTAATCTGGGGGTTTGGTAATCGGGGGGTTTGATGTTCGGAGTGTTTGGTAATGGGGGGGGTTTGGTAATCGGGGGGTTTGGTAATCGGGGGGTTTGGAAATCGGGGGTTTGATGTTCGGGGGGGTTTGGTGTTCGGTATTCGGGGGGGTTTGCTGTTTGGGGGGGTTTGATGTTCGGGGGGTTTGGTAATTGGGGGGTTGGTATTTGTGGGGGGGTTGGTGTTTGGTATTGGGGGCGTTGGTGTTCAGGGGGTTTGATATTTGGGGGGGTTTGGTGTTCCGGGGGTTGGTGTTTGGTATTGGGGGGGTTGGTGTTGGGGGGTGTTCGGTATTCGTGAGGGGGGTTGGTGTTTGATGTTGGGGGGGTTGGTGTTCAGGGGGTTTGATATTTGGGGGGGTTTGGTGTTCGGGGGGTTGGTATTTGTGGGGATTTGGTGTTCGGGGGATTTGGTAATAGGGGGGTTTGGTAATCGGGGGGGCTTGATGTTCGGAGGGTTTGGTAATTGGGGGGTTTGATGTTCGGGGGGTTTGGTAATTGGGGGGGTTGGTATTCGTGGGGGGGTTGGTGTTTGGTATTGGGGGGTTGGTGTTCAGGGGGTTTGATATTTGGGGGGGTTTGGTGTTCCGGGGGTTGGTGTTTGGTATTGGGGGGTTGGTGTTGGGGGGTGTTCTGTATTCGTGGGGGGGTTGGTGTTTGGTATTGGGGGGTTGATGTTCAGGGGGTTTGATATTTGGGGAGGTTTGGTGTTACGGGGGTTGGTATTGGGGGGTTTGGTGTTGGGGTGTTCGGTATTTGGGGGGTTCTAGTGTTTTATGTTGGGGGGTTATTGTTTGGGGTGTTTGTATTCGGGGGGGTTGGTGGGTTGGTGTTTGGTATTGGGGGGGTTGGTTTTGGGATGTTCGGTATTTGGGGGGTGTTTGTATTCGGGGGGGTTGGTGTTTGGTATTGGGGGGGTTGGTGTTGGGGGGTTCGGTATTTGGGGGGTTTATTGTTTGGGGGGTTTATTGTTTGGGGGGGTTCAGGTCATCTCAGGCCTACAATGATCAGCGACAGCTCTGGC